>JAOPGA020001373.1:0-131195 GCA_026419775.2 Acrasis kona | reverse complement strand
GAATGCACTAGCAATAGAGGTAGGTTAAACTTTCTGAAGAAAAGGCACAGATCAGATATCTTGAGAGGCCGAAAGGTATCCCGGAATGATGATGGACACTTGTTTTGCAGGATCTCATCCACTACAATAAAGGCAATTTGTGGTGCTCGCTCATCGAAATTATTAATAAAAATTGATATTCGTTTGTCATCTTTTGTGTTTGAATTTTTGTTGTCAAGAAAGTCCATCTTCGTCATCAAACAATCACTAGTGGTTTTGTGCCTCCGCGAATCAATAGATTGTTGACTAGTGGACCTGCTAATCTGATCAATCAAAAGATGCGGATGAAGAAGAAGTATGAAGCAGGATATTGTTCTATGAACAACATAAATTTTGTCTGAAAATTGTTTACATTATTTATTTGTCAAGGCTGTACATTGTTGGGTCTGGAGCAGCGCAACTAAGTGTTTAAAGTACGGTTTTGGCTCCTTAACCTATTGACGTAAAATTGGTTGAGATTGACAAAGAAGGCCTCTTCTTTATCGAAATCGGTTTTATGTGGCGTCTGCTGTTTTTTATATTAGATATGTATGAATCATAGCTATCATTTGATTGTTCAACCTCTTTCTCAATGTAATGTGTTGTGGGAACTCCAATATATGGGTTTATAATGTCGGGGATATGATCCTCTTCATAGTTGTTCTCGACATCCTCATCAATGCTCATATCATACAGTTGGTACGTTGTCATGTTTTGTTTTATTTTATTCTCTTCATTCATTCTCCCTTTTATCGTGATCGAAGGATCCAAGGGATCAAAATTGTCCACGAATCTTCACCAGATTAGGTCATTTTGGTTTCAATTTTGTTGATTCCCCGAATTGTAAAATCCCATAAGAAAGAATAAACTGATACAGTGAAGGAGTTGTAATCTAAAAGATTGATATTCATTTGACTATGATATGAATATTTATCGCTGCGCGATTAGCGGGATTGTATCAATCTCTGTGTATGGTCGATTGATAATATTATGAGTTTCGGATAATTTTTACTTTTTACTAGCCCGTATTCGCAGCTTCAGTTTCAATTGAACCTTGAAAATCATTATAATGTTCTCATTAAGAGTTTGTCCAAACCGGCAAGTACTTTGTTTGTAATCGCATCATTCATTGTGAAGTTTGAATTACACAAAATGCCACCAACAAACAAATCAAACAAGAAAGATAATGGAAATACAAACTCTGCATCAATAAAAAAACAGAAGAGAGCAAGTGCATCAAAAGAAGTTGTACTAGTGAAAAACCTGCCACAAACAATCACACAAAAAAAGATTCGTGAGGTGTTCGCCAAATGCAACCCTGTAGGAATCCAGTTTGCACGCAAGAGTAATGAGACGTCTGCATACGTTTCATTTAGGTTTCCATCTTCCTTAAAGAGGGCTCTTAAACTGGACGGTACCTCTATAGATGATAAAGAAATTTCAGTTGTTAAATACAAAATGAGAAGTGTAAAGGATGTTGTAGAAGAACCAAACACAATTCTTGTGGCGAACCTTGATCCATCTGTTACCGAAGATAAACTTTCCGCATTCTTCTCCACATGCGGTAAAATCACAAAAGTACACCAACCCAACTTTGGTAAATCAAAAACACATACCGCACGCATCACATTCCAAGAAGAGAGTTCGCTCGAGTCAGCATTAAAACTTTCAGGCGAACAACTTTCAAAGAACTTGATTCACGTCGAGTCAATTGACAAAAAGATGGAGTATGACGTCATGATTAGTAGAATAGATTACCAAGTAAAACAAAATCAACTTTCAAAACTTTTGACCAAGTGTGGAGAGGTTTCCGACCTCTACATGCCCACCATCAAAAATACCGGATTGAACCTTGGAACAGCTTACGTTAAATTTGTAAACCAGAAGGACAAGAGCAAGTCATTAGAATTGGACGGTACAAAATTGAACGACAAGCCAATCATGGTGAAGTTGTTGAAGCCAAAGAAAGAGACTAAGGAGGAGGAAGAGGATGCGGGTGATGAACAAGCCGAGGACAAATTTATAGATGACGAAGCGCAAGAGGAGAGTGAGAGTGAGGACAGTGGATATGAGAGTGACATTAATGAAGATGTTAGCGAAGAGGAGTAAGGTTAAAAATAAAAGGCTTTTAATACAGATGAATGTTTCAATTGTCATCGTTTAATTTACGGATGAAATGCATTTTGAGCATTGTAAAATCCTCTTCAAAAAAAGTTTTGCTCAATTTGGTCAATCGAATTTTTGTCCCTCAGTTAGGATATTCTACATATAATATTGAAAAAAGTTTTTTTGGTATACATTGGGATGTAGACAAGTAGGCACAAGTAAATGACGATGTCTGACGAGGAAGGGTTCGATTATTGAAAATTTTGTTTGATCCACCCATTGTTTCTGTGATGGCGTCAGCCATCACTCTATATGGTGTAATCGGGATTTGTGTGAAAATTCTCAGAGAGTACTGTTGTCAACTCCAGTCTAATAAATTTTGATGCTCGTTGAAAAGTGGGACAAGGTGCAAAAAGAATGCTCACCTATAAAGAAATACATAGACATGAGTACTAAATTACGTGGTTATTGGTATGAGTTTGCAGAGACAATTGTGACTTCTAGATTAGGCCTCTGCGCCTCGTTATTATTTGGGGTACCGTTATATATGAAGCTTCTATCATTTTTATTATGCATATACCATCTACTGTGTGATTGGATCCTCTACATTACTTCTGATTATCATCGTTTCGATTTTAGGTGCGAACAATCTTTATCTACAAATCTTTATGGTTCTCTTATGATTTACTTTTTTGTTCGGGTGTGTGGTGTCTATTGGTGACCTTGTTTTTGTTGCAACAATACAAGAAGTAAATCAAAAACATGCCATAAGAGAGCAGCCTAGTGGACAGTCTTCTTCAACAAATTTCGTGGAAAGGAGTTGGTAAAAGAACTATAGGTCGTCCATAGCAAAGAAAGCCACCAACAACAAAAAGACAAAGAACATTAAAAATTTTATTTCCTTCCCTTTTGTGATTGATTTCGATCTCCAGAATAAATACTAATAATACTATCGGTGCTACCAGCCGCCAACAACATTCGATAAGGATGGAATGCCAACGACGACACCGGTCCAATTCTCTGACCCAAGAATCCCTCATGATAATAAATCATGCTCATTTGATCCCCGCTGGTATTAAACACCTTGATAAATTGATCGTTGCTTCCACACGCCATCACCGGTGCATAATCATGAATCTCCAACGAGTTCATTCCACCCTTATGACACTCGAATGTACGAATCGCTGCACCACCCAACACTCTCGCATCCCAAAACTTTATATCTCCGCTATAACTACCGGTGATGATTTGATTGTTATTTACTTTTTGTATACAAACTTTGACCACCCAATTCTTGTGCTCCTTCATTCTATTTTGTAGAGAGTGCTGTTGTAAGGGCACCTGTCTATTATTCTCTCTCCTGTCAAATATCAGTACGCTTCCATCGCTGTAACCAGCCACGATGCTGTGACCGCCCATCCTGTCACATCCCAAACTGGTCGTGCACGCATCAATGTCGGAAGAAATGGTCTGCACGCACGTCTCTCTTTCCATGTCCCATACCTTGATGTGAGGAACGTCGCCGCTCACATACAACAGTCCATGATCCTGCTGCCATTCGGTCAATATGCCAGGTCCTCTCGACGACGCCATCACCATGGGCTCCGCTCTGATGGCAGTCACCAAGTATTGTTCGTTGTTCTTCTCGTAGTCCTTGTACAAGTGAATATTACCGGAGGCGTTGCTCACCAACAAGATGCTATTCTCCGATTGATCGTTGATGATTTGAAAGTCGGTGATGCGAGAGGAACGAATGGGATCTTGATGGAATCGATTGACTCGAGTGGATTTGGTCCAGTTCCAGACCGTGACGCCATCCGTTTGATCTGCAACGATCAAGTAGGGCTCGTGTGGATGGAATCTCATTTCGCGGACAACGTCCGATTCGTTACCAAAGTAACCGATTTGATCCTCTAGTTTCTTCTTTCCTGCTCCTTTGAGCGATTGGTGAACTTCACGAATGGTTTGATCGATGCGTCGTTGTCTACGAAGAGAAGATGGCGTCATGAATCGAGTGTTTCTTCGAGAGTGACTGATGGGCGTCGTATTGGCCAAGTGTATCTTTTGATTCAATAGAGTCGATGACTGCTGCTGCTGCTGCTGCTGTTGTTGTTGATGAGAAGAATATTGATGATTGGAATCATCTGATGCCGATTGCATGTGTTGTTGTTGATCTTGTTCCTCTTCTTCTTCCAATTGCATCTGTAATAAAATTTTGAGACATGCTCGGAGTGAGATGCACCACGGATGATTGAGGCGAAGCATTAGGATCGCCTGATTCTTGTTGTAATTGTAATTGTTGCTGTTGATTATGTTGTTGTTGATAGTATTGATAATGTTTATTATAACCTTGATAGTGATCCGATCCATCTTCCTCCACATCATCTTTGTTTTCGGTCATCATTGATTTACTAAAGTATATACAACTCCATTCGTAAAATTTACTTTGTGGAACAAAGGAGTCCTCTTGCAAAGCATCGTTGAGAGCATCGTGAGCATTGGACGCTCCTGATTGATTGCTCAATAACGATAAATCCGGATTGCTCGTGCTCTTTCTAATTTGTTGCAACAAGCGTCTGCTGCTCGACGAAGCGTTATGGGTGGGCAATATGGGAGTGGTGTTGGAAACGTTCAGAGAGTGATGAGACGACGAACCCACTGGACTTGCAATTGGCGATTTCTTCTTGTGCGAATGATCGCCGCTGGCCGACAAGTGATGTGATTTTTTCAAATCGACATGATACACATGAGATAGGTTGCCGTAGCTAGTGCTAGATGGAAAAGAAGAGGTGGAATTGGAGACGGAAGGGTTGGTGGAGATTGCAGATGAAAAAGAAGAGGACGTGGACATGGACAACGATGGATTGACGATATCTGGTAGTAATTCTTGAGTGAGAAAAGTATCTCTCATGTAATTGACGATACAGCGAGCTGCATCGGATACATAGGTCATCGGATCGTCGCTTAGTATGATGATGGCTCTACAAATCTCTAACGCAAAGTGACTCGTTTTACCGCACTCTCTATCCTTCATATCGCGTGGTACTTTACCACCTATGGTATTCGATTTGAATGCACCGCCACCAGCACCGCTGCTAGTTCTTCTCTTGATTCCTTGTTGATTGCTGGACAAGATGGAAGAGGACGAACTGGAAGGAGAACCAGATAGCGAAGATAGACCGCTGGTTGGAGAAATGAGCTGTCCATCTCTTCCTTGTGGAGTGCCGCTCGGACCAGATACAGTAATGCCCTGTAAATGTTCTTCCATGATGGTAAATAATAACTCTGGAGATACATAGTCATGAAAGCTATTCAATAAAATACCCAATCCATATACCAGCTCTCTTCTGACCAATGGACTACCGTCATATAAGCTCTTGAAGAGAGCATGGCCCACCACCATCTCTCCAGCTATTCTCTGCTCTGTTTTCTCCACGGGTGGTTGTGGTGCATTGGTGGCGGATGATGGAGCAGCAGCGGATGAGGAGGAGGGTACGATGGGAGGGACGGTTCCATCTTCGTTGGGTTCTAGCGATACTGCAGTGGTGATGGTATTAGAAAAGACGGTGCTTGCAAAGCTAGATAAGCAATAAACGGTAGCAGCTCTCACTTCGGGCACATCGTCGCTCAACAATCGAATCACTCGATCGTGAGCTCCCAACGAAATGGCTTGATCTTGTGCTTCGTGTAGTCCCTGTATCAACTTGCTCGTCAATAACAACAACCACCTACGTAGCGTCGGATCCCTCTCGCCAGCTAATTGGCTCAAACAAATATTCAATAGCGAATTGCTGACCAAACAGGCTCTTTGGCCAGGAACGTATCGATCAACAATCACGCTCAGCACGAAACAAGCCATGGTTCTAATCTTGTGGTCGTTGTTCTTGTTGGCCAGTATGTTAATAAAGTAGGCATGTCCATTGTCCTTTACCAAATCGACTTGACAGAATCGATCGAGCGCCAAGATCTTTGCCCATATGAACACCAGAATCTCACGTAGTTCTGGACTATGGGATTGAAGTAACTTTAAAACGTACGGGAATATACCGACGCTCAGCGCCAGGTTGACCGCCCAAGATCCCATGTCCAAAAATCTACCCAAGAGCGTCAACGCCCTTAATCGATGTACCTGAGATAATAACACTTGCAGTAGGATCGGAAGTTGCTTCGGTGGTTTTCTTGTTCGATTTCCAAAATCCAACCATACTTGAAAATCGGTCAACTGCGAAGAAAAGAAACTGCTGAATTTGTATTCGACGGTCGGATTGCTGATCAGCGTGGGCAATTGTGCCACGCACGTGTCCACTGCCAAATCCCATGCCTGCCACATTGGGTGAATTGTGGGTTTGAGGTAATGTTGGATAGCTCATGGGCGTACAATTGGCAGCTCTCAATATTCTATCGGCCAACAAAAAGTTTACTGAACAATGATGCCACCAACAAATCTTGTCTGAATAATTTGTGAAATAATTCGCGAGGTAATACGCTCCATGCGATGGTGTCGGTGACCGCGGTGAATATCCAATTTAATTCTCCCAACGGGGTCCTCCTGTCGTTGACTCTGCCGGGAAGTCTGTCGATCATCTCGATGGTGATGCCATCCACCAATCGGTTGTTCTGACAGAACCACTGCAGCGCCACTCGAATGGGAGTGGTAAGACAGGCGGTGAAGAGATCGGCTGGGAATTTCGGATTCAGGGGCAACGATTCGTTGGCGCTGCATGCGGCGAGTAAAATGTTCTCCTTGTGTTTTCTGTAAGTGTTGTTGGGATTGTTTTTGCTGTCCTCCTTATCTTTTTGTTTGATGATTTGAGTGAAGGATTTGACAATGAGCCCGGCGTTGTTACAATCGAACACATAGATGGAGGGCGAGTCCATCCATACGTACAGGTCCCACAGAAGCAGAGGAATGTATTGGGTGAAATTCTTATTGAACACCCATATTTCACCATTGGTTGTTGGTCGAGGAACGCCGTGTCCGTTGTAGTGGAATAGGATGCGTTCTTTTTTGGCACTCCTTCGCAGAGATGTGCATGTTTTTTTTACATCGTCCACGGTTGGATCCAAACATTGTTTGTACCTCGCCTACAAAATGTTACGTACATTTATTATGAAATAATTACCCTGGGTTGCCATCTCTCGTATTGTGTCTTGAGTTGTGCTCCTATTGTTTCCAGGGCTTTTTGTTGGGGTAGGGTGAAGGGGTCTTTTTTGATTTAGTGATTTGATGGAAATGAGATGAAAAGTACCTATCCAGCACTCTAGTTTGGCACAGGGCAAAACTTTTATAACGTCTGGAGGATCTACTCCAATGTTGAGGCACATGACGAGAGCTACTTGTGCTGTTTTTAACTAGAAGTTTTAGTCATTGGTTCTGTGTGTTTGTTACGCGTTGTTTCATTCTCCAGTCCACTACTAATTCTTTATCTTCTGCATCTTTGTCTATATCTTTGTTGTGCCGTTCCTCTTCAAGAAAGATCCTTTGTTTTCTGCTTTCCTTGAAACTCCTCCCATGTTTAAACGAATCTGTGTTAGTAGGGGAGGACATGTTTGGATCTGTCAGATTGGCTTGTAAATTGTAATGGAAATGTTCAATGTACTCAACTTGCTCTTAGGTATCAATCTCAGAACCCACATGGATAATAAGGAACAAACTAATAAGAAAGACACTTTTCAAATACGATTCTTAAATATTGATATTTGTTGTAAATGACTAATTGTAAAATAGTAAAAGTAATTCCTGTAAATGAAGTTTATTAAAAAATTTAGAGCCTAAACAATCTCTTGGATAGTTTGAACAATGATTCACGTGGTAATGCAGATCTTGCAACTGGCGATGCAGGTTCATCTGATGCTACGGGTGCATCTGTAGTCACTGGACTCTCTGAGGACTCAACTGGACCTGGAACAGCAACTGGTGAATTTAGCGCATTATCAATTTCTGCCCTAGTAACTTGTTTGGCAACTCCAATTTGATATTCGTGAACCAACAAACCATTCCACACAGTGTGAATATCGCAGAATGCAGAAGAAGGTCTGTTATTAGTGGCATTGTTGCCTTGTAATAGCCCATCAGCTTTCCTCAAGATTGATGGTCTGCTACGGAATCTATCAACAGCAGAAGTACTCGTGCTGTTCAACACAAATTCATACCACAAAGGTTGGGCGTGGAATCCAGCAAATCCATTTTCTAGATAAGACAAGACGTTTCTACCAGTGCTGAACAACACTGCATCACCTGCGTATTGACCAAAGTTTGGTGTAGCAGATAAAGTGTCAACGGAGTCTGATATGACGCCTTCAGCTACTGCATAGCATACGGAGACATAGCTGACGTTGGATGGTAGACCTAATGATGGACTGGTCATCTGTACTGTGATTGAGATGACTGGGTCGTTAATAGCCAAGGAGAAGGTGTATGTGACATTCATGTAGTTACCAGTAGCTACAGATTGCACCGAAGCATCAGTTTCGTCGTCATCGGAAGGTTCAGCCAACACTGGTGCATTTGGTGGAATGAATGATGGGTTAGTGGTGGTGGTTGGACCTGCAGTAGTGGCGGGTCCAGATGTTGGGGTTGGTGTGGGTGCTGAAGTGGCAACGCCAGACGGCACTGGTAGGTACATTACGGTGCTGAAGCTTACGCTAACTCTTTGGTCCTTTGTTCCTGGGAAGTATGTGATTGGTCCTGTGACGTTCCAAACTGCGTTGTTGAGGGATGCATTGACGCCGCTGTTTGGTCCAATGTCATCTTCTGTTAAGTTTGCTAGTTGAAGACTTAATAGTTGGCTGATGGAGAAAACCTGGCTAGCATTGTTTGACGATCCGTAGCATGGTGCAAATGTTACCACGATTGGTCCGGTTAATTGGAATCCTGAATCTGATGCTAATGTTGAATTTGATCCTGATGTTGAATTCGATACCGTAGAGTTGGATGTGGCGCAGAGATATGAAGAATCGATATCATCGTTGCTTTGAGATCCAACGGTACTAATTAATCCTGCAAGGAAACTGTTTGCCAGAACAACTCCGTTACCCCTTACTGACGCATTCACAGTCTGATTTAAGGCAAATACTGATGCAGTGGTTAGCACTGCGATGATTAATGCTTGCTTGAACATTGTTGTGTTTTTTTTTTGAATAGTCAAGGATATCCTGTTGTTCGTATTTATACCATAGTATCTCCGATCGCTGCGGGTTGATCCGACTTTTTTTTAGGACTTAGTTGTTAAAATTACCAAAATGAATCATCGAATTCGGGTCGAACTAATATTGTTTATTTTGAGCCATAATAAGTTATGACAACCAAGGAAATATCTTTTTTACGACAATACAACAATCGAAATAGATCCCCTATTCAGTATTATATCCTTAATATAAAATTGAGTCACAATATTAAATGACAAATTGATGAGCGAGGCACAGATACCATATCCTAAAAGCTAAAGATATTTAACATTTAATTGTTCAACTTGGAGAAATCTGGGGACACTTTATAATACAAGTCCAAAGAGCTGAGAGCGATAAGAAGTTGGATTTCTTTACTTTTATAATACATGTAAGAAAGGAAGTGACCCTCTTGTTGTGATTTTGTAGTATGAAGAACCTTTTGAAAATTCTCAAAAGCTGCAGGATCAACTGGAGCATTAATAATAATATATAAGCGTTATATAGACTTTATGGATACAGTGATGAAGAAATTTCTACTTAAACGCTCTCTAACAGGAACTGAGATTGATCGTGGGGAATGTCTTCAGTTAATAAAAAAATAACATTTATTGATGTTTGGTGTTACTATTAATCCCGCTGTTTTCAATAACATGATCGAGAAAACAATTTGCTGAAACCATCAAACCATGCATCAACTTACAGAACAATATTGGAAGCATGTTACAAAACCTATTTATAATCGCATTTCAGATCCATCCAGTAGATCAAAAAATTGTTTTTAATTGAGTTCCAAAACAATCGCACAAAACCTATGGATAGAAGAAAGTTCACCCAAGATGAAAAGGATGCAGCCTGGGAGAAAGCTGCCACCATACCAGGATATAATCCAGACACTCACAGACAAGATCAAGTTGGTAACATAATGTACAAGCACAGCTATGGAAAACAGACTCCTATGGGGTATGATATTGACCACTCGAAGCCACTCAGTAAAGGAGGTACTTATCATCCTAATAATTTGAATGCGATGCAATCTGAGCAAAATAGATGTGATAAGAATGATGCATACCCTTACCCAAGAAGCGAAGCTTCGCCAGTGGGAATCACTCGCTACGACGACATATCAACAACTTACGATAAAAGATCTTCTACTATCAAAGATGGTTCCACTTTACTAAATTATGACGGAAGCATTGATGGTAGGAGCGAATCTGTAAGGAGTGGGGATGTGTTACTTACTAAAGATGGTATGGTTGATAAGAGATGCTCTGCATTCAAATCGGGAAGAATATTTGAGAAATAAACTTATGATGACAAAAATTTGAATAAAATGTGTGTTGTGTTACTTGTGTACAATATTGGATTTGTTTTATGCTAATAATGTCAGTCTTTCTGATGGATGTGTTTTGTCTTGTTGTTTTCAATCTTATCACTGGATTACAACAAAATGTTTGAAGTTCAAATTTCACAATGTCAGAGCCCGCTGTGAGTCTCGAGAGTCAGAACACAGACTCACCCAAGGTACAAGCTGAGGTAGTTCACCCTCAAGCATGGCTTCAGAGAATGTACAGCGCTGGGCGTGGAGGTTTCAGTGGCGGAAGAGGTAGAGGAAGTTACCGAAAATACGATGATGATGACGACGATGACGATGAAGAAGACGATGAGGACGATGAAGATATGGAAGATGGTGAAATTCCGGCGTACAAGCAATTTTTAAACAAATATGACGACAACTATAAAAATCCGATTTTCCACATGTTATATAAAAAGCCCCTTGAAACAGAGGAAGACATTAAGCGGTATAGGGAGGAGAGAAGGAAGAATTACCCTACAAAAAGTAACGTTGAGAAGAGGGAGAAGGACATTGAGGAGAGGTTACAAAAAGGTGAGGTTATAGTTAGTGCCAACGAAAGAGTAAGACCCATGCTAAAAATGATGGGTATCATCAAAGAAGATGGTAATCGTACCCAACACAACCAAAATGATTCCATCGGGAGGGGCAGGGGCTCTTTCGTCGACAGAGGCAGAGGCCGCGGCACACACAGTGACAGAGGAGGCCGTGGTAGGGGAGGCTTTCAATCAAAATCCGATGCGCATCAACCAGACCTACCTGGTGTGGACGGCGGTATAAAAAAAAGAGTACATCAGGATCGTCGTTCACACAACGATCGAAATCAACAATGCGAACAAAGCACACCCAACGCGGAACCTCTTCTTCCAAAACTACTCAAAGGCGAAATATACAAGGAGAAA
Source organism: Acrasis kona (assembly GCA_026419775.2). NCBI lineage: Eukaryota > Heterolobosea > Eutetramitea > Acrasida > Acrasidae > Acrasis > Acrasis kona. Next base: position 119,648 of record JAOPGA020001373.1, on the reverse strand, counting down.
TCAATTCTACTTCAGTGCTTCCGCTACATTATCAATCAAAAATTCTTTTGTAATGATGATGAACTTTCTGATGAGATGAAAACAAAATTGGATCAAATCGACCAAATGAACAAGAAGGAACTAGAGCAATATAAACAATATAAAGCAAGACAATTACAACAGCAGGAAGGTTCGCAATCTACAATTGACATTGAGAGGGATGAAGAGAACGAGCAGGATAAGGAAGTCATGAATGTTACAAAAGAAGATGAAGATGTGATTGAGGCCATTATGAACGAAATTGGTAATGCAGCACACTTAGATCAACAGGAAGGAGAATCTGATGAAATAAATTAAATTATTGTTTATCATTTTACTTTTCTCTTTACAAGATGATTTTGTAATGAGTACAACTGTAACACTTGATGAGTTGATGCTGATTTTGAACGACTGCATAAAGCAGTCGCAAACAGCACAAGAAAAGATAGATAACAAAAAGCAAGATGTATATGCTAAATTGCTCAAGATTAATGTAAGTCTTTTTGAATGGGAATGGAAGTGACTGGTTTAGGAGGAGATGAATCTATGGGGAAACGAGTTATGGAAACATCAATTAGTCGATCTTCACCTTCGGCAAACTATATTGTCCTTATTTGTGCTCTTAAGGAAAGTTCAAAGATTACTTGTTAAAATCAACAACTCTACATTCTTTCTAAATGCACGTTTCGGGAAAAAATGTAAACAACTCGTCGTAGAATTGAACAATGTTGATAATGTGCTTGGACTGGGTGTAGCATACATGAATTCCAAACAACTAAACGAAACAAAAGTTAACACTGGCGAAGGACCAGCCCCACTATTAGACAGTAAACCAACATTCAACGAAAAACTAAAGCTTTATAGCTCCTTCGCTCAAAGAAGAGGATGACGGTGAAGAATTGTGTCTTGATGCAGATAAATATTATTTCGGCCATGGGGTCATACAAAGCGATGACTCAGCGTTTCGGTTATATTTGAGTGCAGCAAGACTCGGTAATCCTAAAGCTCAATATACTGTTGGAAATATGTATCTTAATGGCGTAGGGACTGCCAGAAACGATAGAGAGGGTGTAAAATTTATGCTTCAATCGGCCGAACAGGGCTACAGCGACGCCATCAATCACGTCGGCATCCTTTACGAATCTGGTGGCTCATCTCTCGAAAAGGATGAGCTAAAAGCGCTCAAATTTTTCAAAAGAGCATCAGAAAAGGAGAATCTGGAGGGTATGACAAACCTTTCGAATTTATTGCTATTTGGGTCAATCGTCCCTCAATCGGACTCTAATATTGAAGAAGCCATCTCATTACTTAAAACTGCTAGCGAAAGGGATTTTGCAAAAGCGCAAAATATATTGGGTCACTTGTACTACACTGGCTCATTTGTAGATATTGATTATGATAAAGCTGTCCATTTATTTAAACAAGCAGCTGAAAGAGGAGATATTTTCGCATTGAACAATCTAGGGATATGTTACGAAGAAGGAAATGGCGTGGAAAAGGATTTTATTCAAGCAGCTATTTGCTATGACTTGTCGTCTAGAGGAGGAAATGTTAGTGCTATCAATAACTTGGGATATATAAAGATGATTCAGAACCAGTACGACCAAGCAAGATTGCTACTACATGACGGTGCAGATAGGGGCAGCGTAGATGCTCTTTATAATTTGGCAGTAATGTATGATAAAGGAATGGGGACACACCCCAATATAGATGTAGCATTTGACTATTATTGTAAAGCAGCTGATAAAGGGCATAAAAGGGCCCAAAACAGAGTTGGAGATTTTTTGTATACTGGAATAGAAGGTGTAGTACCTTGTGATAGAACAAGAGCAGCCAGGTACTATAAGATGAGTGCAGTTCAAGGATTTGCACAAGCTCAGAATAGTTTAGGCATAATGTACGAGGAGGGAGTAGGTGTTCAACAAAGCGATGAAGAAGCATTCAAATGGTTCACATATGCTGCTACACAGAACTTCCAAGAGGCGGTGAACAATTTGTACGCAATGGAAGATAGAGGGGCAGTATATGAGATACAGGATAACAGTATACAATCAGACTCTGATAATCGGAACTATAGAGGTAGCATTGTGTATGGTCGCAAATCTGTTAGGTTTAGCTCCAAATATGATGATACGGCCAGTGACTCTGTTAATCTTGAATCTGGTCTTAATGATGGTGAATTTACACCAAAGTCACCAATGCAAGATTTCGAATCCTCTCCAACAAAAATTGCAAGGAGTGCATTAAGAGATTTCAGGGAAAGTCCCGTGAGCGTCGTTAAGGATTTTGTGTTAAATTAGAACAACATCAAATAGAATAATTAATGATTATATTTATTTAGCATTTAAAAATTATTTCATGTACTTGTCTAAAAACTTTCTGTGGAAATCATTTCTTATTGTATCATTGATAAATCTCTTTTTTGTTTTTGGTTCATCTCTCGCTTGATTTTTAAAAACAACATCATCGTTCCATTTCCTTTTAATCGAAAAACTGGATGAGACGTCACTTGCTGTATCGGAAAATTCAGGTTGCATGAGGGGGTTGGAGTTGAGTGCGTCATCTAACCTTTTTTTGTCACTAAATTCTTGTTCCTCTTGTTCTTTTCGAAGTTGCTCCACTTGCCTCTCTTTTCTTATTTTTGCAAGTTCCTTCATTAATTCTTCGTCATCATCATCATCGTCATCATCATCATCTTCGTTTTCGTCATCATCCTGATCTTTTTCATCGTCACTGCCCGCTAGAACGTCATCTGAATCGTCGTATTGTTTCGTCTCCTCAGAGCTTTGTTCGATAGCGGCAATTGGTTTTTCTTCCTCCACATGTTTTCCAGATTTGATTCGTGCTTCACGTTCTCTGTCTTTTAGTTCTTGTTTAAAGTCTCTGTCTTTAATTTCCTCACGCGTGTTTTGACCTATCTGCCTAGTCTTTAAACTCATGTTACTTGGTAAATCCTTCGCTGATTGCATCCTAGAGGGAACCCATCTTTTATAACCTCCTTGATTCTCTGTCGCCAACGCTGGCTTAAATGTAGGTCTATGTGCGTTGGACATGATTGAATTGTAAAACAAGTTTTAAACAGTCAAGTCAACAACATAATGTCACAACAACCAACAAAAGTTCTACTTTTCAATTATTTTTTTATTTTCAAGAATTTGAATCCTTTTCGATGTGTATATATTCCAGATCCCACTATCCAAGCACACATACCGAACCAAGTTGCAACATATCCTAAATGGGTTATCGGAAGTACATAAAAATCTAAATGATCATTAGGTTGAACTTTTTGAGGATTTTCGAAAGTAGCAGAACTGTTGTCTTGATATCTTGAACTTTGATCAACATCTATTTGGTCACACAACATGTTGGTTTGATTAGAAAGACCAAAGTTCTCAGAAAGCGACTTCATCTCCATCGCTATATACCAATCATCTTGTGCCAGGGCACTTTTTGCAAGGGGGTCATTGAGTGTTTCTGTGGGCCTAACTATGGCTTGGATAGTAGTCATCTTCAGATCTCTTTTGGCTGTTATGTTATTCTTCTTGCGCTCCTGGTAGAGACTTCTTGGCACCCAACCTCTATTTACAATGACCGTGACACCCTTGTCCGTAATAAATGGTGTTAGAATGTAGAACCCGTTTTGTGCCGCAAGTGCAGGTGTCCGCTCTCTTTTATCAAAGGGGCTTTTACGCAATCCAACTACAATCTCACTTTCATAATCGAAGCACCCAGTTAAAATAATCTTCTTGTAGTTGTTGCTGTCCATTTCGTCGACATCCTTTATCATTTCTACATTAAAGACAGTTGGTTCTGAGTTCAATTTGCCTTTTCTCTTCTCGATTTGATCAATCTTCCAAAAGTACCTTCGTGTCTAAGCGAGTGAGGTGATCGGAATGACAGAAAATTTACCTGCCAAACCCCAAGATAAAATGTTATAGCGGCAGGCACGCCAAACAAAATAAGTGTTCCTATGTTTGAATTTTTCTCTTTTTTAGAAGTATAGTAGCATCTCCTCCCCACACATTTAAAGTTGTTAATTGCACCCCTGAACATCCGGATGAATATTACAAATAGTTACAAAAAAATGACCGTTTCACCGACTTTACCTTGTTACTGGAATATGAGCCAGTATGTGAATAATAATACCTATGTATCCTATTACTTTGGTTCATCTTAGATAAATTGTGCCGAGCTCTAAGATAATAACGTTTTAGTCATGAATGTGACCAATTACTATGTTCGTATTTTGTCTAGCCGATGGGATGAATCAATTAAGGTTGTCGAAACGAACAGCTGTTTGGTAATTAGTACTATACATGACGATATATAAACTGTTACATCCGCAAGATAGAACACCAGTTTTGTGCTGGTGATGGTTAATATTCCACGGGGGCTATTGATATTTGAAAGATAAGGAGATGAAACTCAATTAATAAAGATATATTAATAGCACTTTCCTATTTTAGAACCATTTGGACCATTAAACAGAAATTCCGTTTCATTTCAAAATGTTCAGATATTTAACCTTTTTTCGCAGTTAGAATAAAGTTGATTAGGACCAACAGAAACGTGCTTGTGCATTGATACATTTGAATATTAATCCACAGCTGATTGCATATTTATTGGAGGGGAAACCATCCGAATTTGAGTTCATCTGATTTTTAATTGCAGATTTAGAAAAGATTATTTGATTTTTACACAACCAGTGTGTCTTTAAGCCACAACAAGCATGTCAAGAAATGACGTTACAGTTGAGAACATATCATCAGAGAAGAAGGGGGGGTCTTTCATGACTCATTGGAAATACCACAAGAAGGTTCCTATGCAGTTTACGATGGTAGACCCCTCAAGCATACAAAGTTCGTATAAAAGACCCCCTAAACAAACACCGAATGGCCCACAACAGGGCATAATGAATTTTCAACAACCATTGCAACAGAAATTTCAATTTGTACAGAATACACCACAATCAATCGCGCAGACAACAGATAACGTGGAAACAGCTATTCCTTCACATATGGCACACATGGCAACGCAGAGGAGAAACTCAGCTCCTGTAATAACCTTTGAGAATCAAACGGAACGAATTATCCATCCCAAAGTCGCTCAACAGCAGAGTCAACACCTCTCAACGTTAAGTGCACCCAACCAACAATCAACAACTAGACGGTCACCCCCGAACCTTACTAACAACAGTAACGGTCTGGTCATCACTCAACATTATGCTCCCGCAAGCTCACAAGTAGGTCCCACACCAGTCATCCAACCAACACCTGTTTATCCTTCTTCCGTCCGGCAATCGCGCAAGAGGTCCATACATGACATGAACGAGCATGCTCAACAGCAACTAAAAAGAAATATGGTAGGTCATATAAAGTGGGTAGACAATAGTATTTTGGGAGGACCGCCTTTGGAGGGCAAGGAAGGAAGCGAAGATGATTACGGACCGGATTACGTGTCAACGCTAACAACCGAACAACAAGCCTACATTAAAGGAGGTCGGAGTAGGTCAGTACCAGCCCATGTTCTATCCCAACAATTAGAGCCATTTTTACAGCAACAGGGATTTGGCGACCCAAGCCCACATACTTCACCTCACCCTAGTCCATACCCATACCAGAACAACAACATGTCTCAGCAGTACCATCATTCCCAGTCTTCGCACAACGTTATGAATCCTGGGTTAGGCAACATGCTACCAAGCATTAGCGAACTGCATCAATCCATACACAACAACAATGAAGACCATCGTAGAGGAAGCATAGACGAACTAAGCATGAACTTTTCCGCACATGCGACAGTTGAGCAACAAGGATTAGGATCGTACATGATGAAGAGAAGTAACACGAATGAAGAGTCCGAAAACATTAAGGATGATTTATCGACACTTCAAACCGACGATTATTCGCTGGAAAAGGCGCTCAATGACGAGGAAAATGCGAGGCGCATAAGACGTAGAGTAAGCTACACGGAAGAAATGAACACTTTAGAATTAATGAAGCATCGAAGAGGATCCCAACCAAAGGCGCTTGACATTTCCAACTATAGCTTAAAAAACATGCAGGCACCTTACACCACACATAGAGAGCCCATTTACAAACCACACCCATTGTTGAACCCTAACGGAAACGGAATGGCCATATCGCCCAATGTGGCCTCCCCTACTGTCAACAACATTACGTCTTACACATTCCCTCTTAAAAGTGATAATAATCTAGGTGTGCCTATGGAAGATGAGTCGCCAAGTAGTGCCAAGTCTTCTGAGGGTTTTGTACTTCCACCTTTTGCTTCATTTGACGATCAAAAACATGTTAGTCACCGACAAGACATAATAACAATAAATATTAAATTAAATTGTACATTTATGAAAATGTTGTGAAACTATAACATTCCTGCCATTGTGGAGTTTTCCTCTTTCATATTGTTTACAATTTCTATATCAGATTAAATCAAAACCATGAAACGATTTCCCATTGCAAGAGGACCTGCTATCTGCAGACAAGTAAAAAGGTATTTTTTGATAACCACTTATACTCATTAATCTTAGAACAATACCACGGTGGGAGCGTGTAAACACTTTGCGCCTTAATCGATGCGAAAACATTGCACCCCGTTTCAGTACAACATTTTCCAACACCGTACAACACAGAAGTTACTCTACCTCAAACGAATCAAATAAAACATTGCCCCTCTTTGATAAAATCCTCATTGCAAACAGAGGTGAAATTGCCTGCCGCATCATAAATACTGCCCGCAAACTTGGTATCAAAACAGTTGCTGTGTACTCTGAGGCCGATGCAAAGTCCATGCATGTTGATCAAGCCGACGAAGCTTATTTATTAGGTCCCCCAGAAAGCAAGCGCAGCTACTTATTAGGTGAAAAAATATTAGAAATTGCAAAAAGAAGTGGTGCACAAGCCATCCATCCAGGTTATGGTTTTTTGAGCGAAAATGCTTCATTTGCAAAGAAGTGCGAAGAACAGGGAGTTGTTTTCATAGGACCACCTGCATCTGCCATCGTTAGTATGGGCAGCAAGAGTGAGAGCAAAAAGATCATGATTGACGCCAACGTTCCCGTTGTTCCTGGATATCACGGAGAGGATCAAGATCCGTCAAAGTTACACCAAGAAGCCGACCGCATCGGCTACCCAGTCCTGATCAAGGCCGTCATGGGTGGTGGTGGAAAAGGCATGAGGATCGTAAATAGTTCCGATCAGTTCCAAGAACAATTAACATCAGCCAAGAGGGAAAGTAAAAACTCTTTCGGAGATGATAACGTCCTTGTCGAAAGGTACGTAGCCCAACCACGCCACGTTGAAATTCAAGTCTTTGCCGATACTCATGGTAACTGTGTGTACTTGTTCGAAAGAGATTGTAGCGTACAAAGACGTCATCAAAAGATTATCGAAGAAGCACCAGCACCAGGACTTTCAGAACAAGTCCGTCGCAACATGGGTGAGTCAGCATGTGCAGCAGCAAGAGCAGTCGGATACGTAGGAGCAGGTACCGTAGAATTCATCATGGACAATTCGGATCAATCCTACTACTTTATGGAAATGAACACCAGGTTACAAGTAGAACATCCAGTCACCGAAATGATCACTGGCCAGGATTTGGTACATTGGCAATTACAAGTAGCAAGCGGCCATCACCTTCCATTAACTCAAAATGAACTATCGCCAAACGGTCACAGCTTTGAGGCAAGAATATATGCAGAAGATCCCGATAACAACTTTTTGCCAGGTACCGGCACCTTACATTACTTACAAGCACCACCCGCCGTCTCAGGTCAGGTCAGAGTGGAGACCGGAGTTAGACAAGGAGATCAAGTAAGTATTTACTACGATCCAATGATTGCAAAATTAGTGGTGTGGGCAAGCGACAGAGATCAAGCTCTCGCAAAATTAAAAATCAACTTGGACAATTATCGCATCGCTGGACTCAACACAAACATTGAATTCTTGAAACGATTGTGCACCAATCAGCACTTTAGGAACGCAGAACTAGACACTCACTTTATCAACACCTATCATGATGAATTATTCCCAAAACAAGAACACTCTGATTTACAATTCGTTCTTGGCACCGCAGTGCTAATCACTTTGAATCAAGACAGTAACGTCTCTGATGCATTCGCACAACAAAATCGTTTCAGGATGGGTCACGAATTGAAACAATCGATACATTTCGATCAAGATCACTCAACACGTGTCACATTCAAATCCAACGGAGATTACGTAGTAGAGGTCAATGGCGTCGAATATCAAGTCAAGGTGATTCACGATCCACACGAATCAAACACACGAACCATTTATGTAAATGACGAAAAACACAAGGTGACGAATTATCTTGGTGCCGATCACATTCTTCATTTGTTTACTCAAAGAGGTGACCATTTCAAATGCAAGTTAAATGTACCAAGCATGGCCCAAACGAACGAAGCCGCTGGTGGAAGTTTGAAGAGTCCAATGCCAGGTGCGATTATTGCTGTGAACGTGAAACAAGGTGATGTGGTCAAGAAGGGCCAGACGTTAATTGTGATGGAGAGCATGAAGATGGAACTCAAGATTGCAAGTCCCAGTGATGGTGTCGTGGCATCTGTTTATTGTAAACAAGGAGATGCTGTGAGTGGGGATCAGGTATTGGTGTTGGTTAATGATGAATAAAAATGTTTATTTATTTATTCTAATTCTCTTGTATTTGTTGTTTGCTTTTGCAACGTTTGGTTCTGAAGGCATTACCGTTCTCCTCAACAAAGTAAAGTAGGCCCTGCCTTGTTGGACCATCTTGTCGAAATCAACCTTGTAGTCTGTCGTCAAGTCAAAGATTCGATTCTCTTCGGTCCTGTGATTTTTAAACTTCCGATAAGCATTCTCGATTTTTGCATTGGTCAAATTAGAGTATGGTTCAAATTCATCAGCACCAACTTGACGTTCCCAAATCACTTTAATCTTTTTTCTGGCACCTGGTTCTTGACATTCTTGAAGATAAACCTCTCTTGCCAACTCAACAATTTTCTGTTGCTGTTCTGTACGAGTGTAAGCACATTCATAAAAATTGGTATCGACTGGATTGAAGCTACCAACAATTTGTGTGCCTGGATTGACGGTCAACCATTTAATTTGACCAACTATGCAAGTAAAAGAATCATCATGATTATTGAGTATGGGATCAATCTGATTCAAACAAACCAAGAAATCACTCTTGTAGGTGGAATTTATTTTATCGCGGTAATGCAACAAGTTCTTTTCATAACGATACAAGAAATATCGAGGAGAATATTTTTGTTTAAAAGGAACAAACAGACTAATATAATCCAGCGTACGCTTATCCCGACCAAATTTATCTTTTTTAATAACATCTTGACAATCATCAATTTCTAATTCTAACATTTTTACATGATTCGGATGATAATTGTTCGTTCCCTTCAGCCCAATCTGAGTGAACGCTTCCCTTTTGCCATAAACAAGACCTTGCTCCAACAACAACAACCTCGCCAGACCACTATATTCTTTATATTTTCTTCTCTTTATATTTTTTCTTAATTTAATACACAGTTGAGTGAACGCACTCGTGTTTGTAATCTCTCTATTTTTTATTAAAGCTCTATCGAATCCAGGAACTCCCACCCTGAAACCTCTCTTTGCATACTTGAACAGCCTCATCTCGTACGTGGTGCTCTGTCTGGACACGTCCACCAGGTTCATGTGACATTGTAGAGCTCTCCTGAAGCGAGGCAAGCACCACACGGCTTTTCCATCGAATCCAACGCAGCTGCTGTCCAAATCAAATCCCATCAGTAATTCTGCGGGCGACATGTACATTCTCAAGATGATCTGAATGCATCGGATGGGATATCGAAAGTGAAAAGTGATCGTGTTTTCGGATCGCACCATTTAAAATGTCGTCCGGAGAAAATTCTTCATTCGGAGAATTGGACAAGTAGGGTTTGATGAGGCTGGGATGATCGTAGTATCCTTCTTGGTTTTCTCTCTTTAGGTTGGTTTTAAATGTATCGTAGAGGTGTTTTATTTTTAGTTCGGCTTGTTCCGGGTTGGCCGCGTATAAAAATAGATCAACGTCGCACCCATTAAAACAACTTTGTGAATAAAATGTGATTAATTTGTTGGTGTGACTCCTTTGTTTGCGCAAATGGGGTACGAATTGTAAACGTTCCTTTTCGATTAGGTTGGTCAACGATTGGATTCGATTAATTTGCAAGGCATTAGTTTCGTCTTGATGCTGATCGTCATCGAATATGCCTTCGTATTCTTGATCGTCTTGATCGGATTCAATTCCTAATAATTCGCTCATGGTTTCTAATTCCCTCCCATGATCAATTTCATCTCGTAGTGCCCTGCTGTGCGGATCTATTTTTGTGAGTGCGGCCTGTACGGCACCGCCTGCGACGATTAAATTGTCCCATTGTACGTTTTTGAAAAGACCTGAAGTGAAGGCTTCGAATTGCGTCAGGAATGTTTCATAGTCGTCGACGGGTTCTGGTCGTGGTGGCGTCCCCAAGTTTGTTTTCATGTTGTTGACGCCTTCTAATTCCCAACACCTACATGTTGAATCGTCATCATGATGTGAAAGAAATGACTTACGAAGGTTCCATCACACCCCTAAACATTGTTCCGTCTTCCAAATTGAATAAAAGTGGAATGTTGATGGGCGGTTGGGTCTTGACTTTGAATGATTCATAAACGTCAAAAACTGGTAATAGGTTTAAATATGGATCCTTCAGCACAGGATTGTTACGATCCTAAAAGTTTTTAGTAAGAGGTCAAAGTATGGAGTTACCTTTGCAAAAATTGATCTGTACATATCTTCGGTTAGTTTCATTTCAATATTTTCTTTTCCTATTTCTTCGATGGGGTATCTTAGTGGGTCAAACTGTTCTTCTAGACTGCTTATGCGATAAAACTTTGCATCATTCTTTAATTGATCCATCTTGTTTTTTTGTTGGTATGGAAAGTGATCCACCTTGCCACATTCCAAAAATACTTTGATGAGAGAGAAGGTGTATGGATCGCGATCGATGAATATTTCATCTATGAACAAGTTAAAATTAATGATGAGTTAACCGTGTTACCTTGTGGATTATTGATGAGCTTGATGAGAGAGGTCAACAGACTGTCTCCTTGCCTCAACACATCAGAAGTGTTGACTTGACAACGAACACCTCCAACGTTAAGTTTAATTGTCTTTCCATCTTGTTCCAGCTGTTGCTTCTTTTCTTCAAGTTCAATTCTCTTGTAAAGTTAATTTAACTGCTGTAAAGACACATACCTTCTTTTGTAAGTCATCAATGAGCTCATCAAAAAACAATAGATCCTGTTGATGTTCCATGTTCAGTCTTGACAACTATTGGTAAGATTATAACAGTTAAAGGGACGTACTTTTTGGAGAAATTCTTCATGGATTGCTTCTTGGTCAAAAGACGGTTTTGGTTCTTTTACGTCATCGCTGTTGATTTGCTTAGGGTCGGCTAATTTTATCCTTGAACGTAAATGTGCCGACAGCAGAGTAGTCCCATAAAAGTCGCTCTTGTTGATTGATAAGAACGAATTTAGACTAAAACCTTACCTCTGAGAGTAAATCATTCATATGCTGAATATTAAAATAAGGAACGCCACAACAAGACGGTTTATTGGTACGTAGATAATCAAGTATAATATGAAACCACTTCGGATCTCTATCAACCGTTATTGCACCACTTCCATCTTTGTCTACGCTCAGGGAGGTCGTCAGCATTATGGTGAATATGCTTTGGTTCCCAAGCAGAGTGTTGCGTGTTGTTTCGAAAATTGTACCAGATACGTTAATTAAAACCCGATTCTGTTTTTCCTGCATCTGTATTATCTCATCATTAGGCTCAGAGTTCTATATGCTTAATTGTTGTTGACTTCGGAGTTTAATACCTGTTCAAAATCCATTTTGTCGCGGTCGCATAGCCAATCATAGACCCTTTGAATTTCATCTAGCTTTGTCCTTTCTTCATGTATCTTCTCAAGTTTCTCTCGCCTTATATCTTCAAGCCTCAGTCTGTCACTGATGGTGGCAGACATACAAGTTTGAATTTTTTACAATAAAAGGTTCAAAACATGTTCAAAAAAAAAATCCTGGACGTTTTCAAAAAGTGAGTAGATATGCACTCATTATTTATATTAAAAAAAATAAGATTTAAACCAGGAAAGAGAGCAACGGTTGAGGAATTTGACCACACAATGTGATCTAGCGCACCTGGAACAATTGACAACTTGTTTTGTGATTTCCTGATTCATCACATATACAACTGCACCAGGACAGCATATGCGAGAGACATAAAAAGCGTGAAAATGAGCTCAGCAGCGTTTAAAACAAACTCTCTACTCATGGAGGCAATGATGATTATTTAAAATGGTTGAGATGGGGATCGAACCCAGGACCGCCGGCTTATTAGACCGGTGCTCTATTTCAAACAACCGACTGAGCTACTCAACCTGATATAAAACAAAATATTTTCTGTTGATTTTTATTTATCGACTAATTTAATATGCAATAGCTTATGGAAGTATTAAGTACGATAGTCTACGCTTAGATGATGGTTTGTTTCAACTCAAGAGGTTTAGAAAGCTCCCGATGTTCAACGATCAATAAACCTTCACAGATTGTAATAAATAATTTCATTTTATTCTAATGGTTGAACTTCCACTCCAACCTTGAAGAAGAAAGTAGTGACGGACCTTATAAACATTGGGAATCCAGTGATAACAACGTCACCTTGGTCAATGACACCAAAATCAAACTTGCCATCAACGAACGGTTGGCTCAATTCATGATCGTGGACGCTTGGCATCTTGTTGTCCTTGTTGCTGGACCAGTATAATGCTCCACCTAGATTGCCACGGTAATCTTGTCTTGGCTCCACAGTAAGAATTACCTTGCTCTTCTTCTCGACATTCTTAATCAAAAAGACTAATTGTCTGTTAGCGTAGACGGGAAGTGGCAAATCTCCATGGTGAAGTGTGTATACTTCTGGCTGGTATGGCACTTGACCAATGATGGCATCAGTGGGGTTAGATGGAATAATCTTGAAGTAGATGGCTGTGAAGTTGCCTTCTCCATAAGAGTTTGATCTTGGAATAATCAAATCGGAAACATTTCTTCCGACGACTTTGTATTCGTGGTTCGCTTCTGATGGGTTTCCTGTTTTTGTGGAGGCATACAAAGTGAGTTCTTCACTGCTTCCGGATAGTTGTGAAGCGCTGAAAACGACTGGACTGTCGAACTCTGACACAACAGTTACAGGCTTGTCTAATCTAATTTTTTCTGATTGTGGATCGTATAGTGGGTTGACAACAAGCTCGAAGTAAACAACTTCGGAGGGGGTATCATCAAGTAAGCAAATCTTTCTATCAGTGCTTGGACGTTTGCAAGGTAAGCAGTGTGATAATCTGGCATATGGTGAATAAGAGTTAGCATCACATGCGTGTGCGCTATCATCTCCTGGACAGTATGAACCACGTTCACTAATAAAAGTTAAAATTGTTGATTGTGATTGGTGCTTACCAGTCTGAACAATATCCACCTCCTCTGCTTCCTCTTGCTCTTTTACCAGGTGGACACATTCCACACGCACATGCTAAGATAGCAAAAATAACAATCACTAGCCTGATGTTCATTGTTTGTTACGTATTCCAAAGATGATATTATTACTTTTTCTCTTTGTATAACCACGTCCACTCCGAACCGGCGTAATATTTTTACTTTATTTGTGGCAACTCCAAAAACATTCAAAGGTAATCTTCCTGAGCTTTTTTAATTGCATTCTGCTTCTATATCTTTCTTGCAGGTTTACCGAGCTCATTATAAGACCTTTAAGGTCGGAAAATCGGGGAAATCGAACTTGAAATAAATTGTGAATACATGATCACAGAGGAGCATGAGAGGGAGGATGTGGTAGTTGATGTCGCAGAAACAAAACCAACACAAGAAGAAGCTATAGCCACTCCAACTCCGCTTCCTGTTGGGAGGTTAATTGTTATTTTCATAACATTCGCGCTTGACCACTTGAATTTTTCGACTCTAGCACCATATATGTAGGTCCATATATATGGAACAAATTATGTCATTAATAAGGGGCTTCATGATTGCAGATTTTAACATTGTTGAGGACCAGGACGAAAGAAAGATTGGCTATTACGCCGGTTTATTGGGAAGCTCCTACTACTGTACTCAATTATTTGCAGCTTTTATCTGGGGATACATGTCAGATCGAATTGGAAGAAGACCAGTCATTCTGATAGGGATAACTGGAAGCTGCATAACTTCACTTTTATTCGGGTTTTCAACGAACATATACTGGGCCATTGGGACAAGGATGCTCTTAGGTGCCCTCAATGGTAATGTTGGTGTATGTTCAATTTACGATTTGTGGAATAGTTTAACATTGATTAGGTTTGTAAAACTTACATTGGTGAGGTCACCGACAAGACAAACCAAGCAAAGGCTTTCTCCTACGTAGGAATGTCATTTAGCACTTCTTTAATTGCTGGACCCTTGATAGGTGGGTTTCTTTCAAGACCCGTTACCCAGTACCCCAACTTATTCAAGCAAGATGGCATCATCAAGCAATTTTTGACGCGGTTCCCCTGTAAAATAAACATTTTTGAAATGACTAATAGTGATAGACGTGCTTCCGAATCTTGTGGTGTTCACATTGTGTGTGATTGGTTTTGTGACTGCATTCATTTTTATCAAGGAAACAAACAAGCAAGTACTAGAAAAAACACAAGACGCTCAAGACGTAGAAGCTGATCATGTAGAGTTGATAGAAAGCACCGAAGATCACACACAGGATGCGGAGGTGACGCTAGACAATGAGCTCGCACATCCTCCATCCATTCATGTTGATCAATTAAAGGAAATTACTCAGGAGCAGGAATTAACCGAAATGGAGCAAAACACATTTAAGATTGGATCTCGCACGTTCACATTCCCCAAGTGGTGGCCGAAAAATGAAATTACTACAACGCGTGCACCTTTGTTGACTTGTTTTATTTATTCTCTTTTAGGTCTTGTTACAATTTCGTTCCAGGAAGTTATTCCACTATGGTCTCTTCTTCCTCTGTCCCAAAAAGGTCTTGGTTTTGATCCATCAAAAATTGGTATTTTAGGCCTTGTTAGTGGGTTTGTAATTGGATTCCTTCAAATTGCCCTCATGGCCAGAATATTAAAAAAATTCGGTGCAATGTGGGCTTTCCGAATTGCCTCCTTGATAGTTGTTCCCTTTTTCCCATTTTATCCTGAGATTAGCTATCTCGGTGGAAGTAGCGTACTATTGTGGGCAGTCCTCATTGTAGTCTTTTTTATTCGATTCTCTTGTACGGAATGTATGTACACTTGCATGAATTTGATGATGAATAATTCTGTAACTTCGGTAAGCAGAGGAAAACTGAATGGGTTGGCAATGAGTTTAATATCTCTAATGAGGGCAATTGGTCCCGCCGGAGGTGCTGCCCTCTTTTCGCTGTCAAACTTTCTACCGTTTCCATTCGATGTTCATTTAATGTTTATACTTTTCTCTGTTTCATTTACGATTATATTCTGCATCAGTCTAGCATTACCGAAGACCATCAACGAACCTAAAATTTCTAAATAAAACTGAACTTGTTACCAATTATTGTTTTGAGTGCTCTCCCGATATTGATTGGAATTCAATCTGTGTTGGCCCACATTACAATGAATGATGACAAAACCCTTTCCTTGCCGAAGGAAATACCATCTAACAAGGTCCACAGGCGGAGACCGTACAATTATAGATCGATGGAACAAGATGTTGGCAACAAAACAATGTTGAAAGAACTAAAAGTCATTTTGGAGACAGATAATGAGAAGCAAGAGCAGCTGAACAAATTACTCGAAGAGAATCAGTTACTACGAGACAAAATAATTTACTACCAACAATACGATAAAATGCCTATCGAACAAAGGTTAATACATGATTTGAAGGAGTACTTGGAAACTATCAAACTATCAGACGAGCAATTAAAAGCTGAATCGCAGATAACCGAAACCAAAAGTCACTTTGATAGTCTATTGTTGTTACAAATGGATATCGCTAGGAATGTTGAAATTGCTTTAGAAAAACCTGTGCCAGAGGGAGGTTTTGTGAGGTTTTTCAAACAAAGAAAGTACTCCACCGAGGCAGTACTAAGTATGATTAACAATGCACTTTCAAGCTTCCCTTTAATAGAGGGGGTTAGTCCCCACAGTAAAATGATAAAAGCATTGATGGATGTAGTGAACACAGATAGGGATGTACAGTACAAACGGTACCAGCTGATGAAATGGAAAGATGAGCTTGTAAATATGAAAAATAGCATTAAGCTTCAAGAATCGATGAATAGCAGAATGGATAGTTTATTCACTCATCTGGAGGTATTAACCGACGAATACAAAGAACAGTGCGCTATTTCGTCCAAGCTTGAAAAATATATAGAGGAGCTGGATTCGCCCAACTTGAAATTAGATCTAAGCCGCTCGAATATTCAGCTAATAGATTCTAGAGCTAAAGAAAGGATCAAAAGAAAGCAGATAGAGGAAATGAGCAAGGATGTATATCAATCTGCTGAACAGTTCCCAGAGTACCGGCTTAGACTACGGTGCATCGGAGATGACAACGATTCGGATCCCGTTCAATCAATTAAAACTTGGTTGACTTATACAGGAATAAACTCGAATGTGTCCTTGAACGACTATGATGAAGTCAGCAGGATTGATGAAGAGATACAGATTGTGGTAATGAGGTACGATATTTTAAAGGTGGAAAAAGTTTTGAAACAAAAATTCATATCCAAAGAGAGTTTGATACAAATCAGAGATGAGGTCAGGACTATAAGAGGTCTTGAGCAAGATGGTATTACTTTCATAGAGGCAGCCTTTGTTGAAAATGGACATATCTATATTCAATTACCTTGCTTTTCAAGGAAGTCTTTAATTGAATGGCTAGAGTCTAATACAGTGAATAAGAGTGAATTTGAAATCAGAAGTATGATGAAGTCCATGGTCAGCGGAATAGGATACATACATGAGTTGTATTACAACATTGATTTAAAAATGCATAAAAAGATTAATTAATGCATCATCAGAGCATTAATGTACAGTTCCACCTGGCCCGTACGGCATAATTCAAAATTAAGAATTAGTAAACATGCACTTGTGCCTTTCAACAAGACGCGAAGTGATATTTATTTGAAAATAAATCAAAACAATTTATTCAAACCATCTATCATACAACACTTTTTTTAATGTCATTTATTTATCTCTTCTAAAAGCTTCATCTGTCACGGCTCTCTGCCGCGAACTCTGCAGTGGCTTAAAAGTAGACTCCTGTGTCATTGTTCTTGCCGCTGGTTTGGCGCGACTTGAAGGTGGTATGCGTGATGCGTTTTTGTTCATAAAATTTTTCCAACTATCTGCTCTTTTGTTTAGTTGCTCCTCCGCCTCAAGTTTCTTTGCTGACTTGTCTTTTTTCTTTTTCTTTTTGGGTGGCTGTGTGTCACCTTCGCCAGTGGATTTCCTCTTAGAGCCGACATTTTCCTCCGGTTTCTTGTTTTGTTTGTAGCTGGGTTGGTAAATCTCTGTGTTATCCAACAATCTAATGTCGTGAAGAGGTGTCTCCTGAACGCTTTTATTTTTGAATGTTACCCAAACTGTTTGGTTGTCCGTGACAGTATCAATGTTTGCCTCATAATATTTGTTATCTCTTGCAGAAGCTGCATAAACTCTTGTACCTTGCGTTAGGTACTCTTTGGGTGGATCGAAGTATTTTTTGATGTTTCGATGCTCTACATTTAAAACTGCCGTATTGCCATATCCGACATACCACACAAAGTAGTCTATCATTTGAGATGCCTCTTCTTGTTCGCCCTCTTGTGTGTTAGGTTCGGGTACATTTACTTTTGTGACTTTTGCGACGTACCATAAACCTTCGTATAATCCGTAGCAATAATCTCCAACATTTGCAATAGGGCCTAACTTTGCAAGTTCCTCTTCTGATTTATCCTGTTGTTTAAGTGAAATCAGACTCTCTGTAAGCTCAATAGCCTCAGTTAAATCGGTTTCTAATTTAATAGTGCCCGGATCATTGTTGCTGGCTCTTAGTAGCTTGACCTGCTCTAAACTTTGTTTGTAACTCTCAAGTGTGGCTTCAAGTTCAGAGAGTGTATTGTTCATTGTAATGTATAAACGCAAAAACATAGGGGAAAACAACAGGTCACTAATGAGGTTCGAGAATGGATTGAATGTGATGACTCAATAAAGTGGAGCGCGCAAATAAATGTAACATGAAAACGAAGACATGAACCAGACAACAGATGGTTTATAACTCACCAAGATTTGATGTCATCAAATAAAGACACAATTGAACATAACAGCGCAAGATATGATACTAGTGTATATAAGTGCAATCGAGTTCTTCGGCAGTTTAACCTCGTTCATACTTATCATGCAATGATCACAACAAAAAGGATAAACATTTTGTAATGATCTAATTTTAGTACAAAGAAATGAACAAACCAGAGGACAAGAAGGAAGACTCACATTCGGAGGAGGTAGCAGCCAACCTAGATCAAAAGAAGGTTGATCCAGTTGAGAACCCAGAAAAGACCCCAGAATATGACCCATCCATTTAATAAAAATAACATTGCCAACACATTTGAGTAATAATGGTAGCCAAGAATAGCCAAAGTCTAATCTTTTAATACATAGTGCTTGTAAAAGTTCCGAATGATGCTCATAGATTTATCAAGTTCCGGTCCATCAGCATCTCTAATTATTCTTGTTTCTGGCTCTTCCTTCATTTGGGCTGCAAAGAATTTTTCTCCTTCTTCCTTAGGGTAGTCCAAATGGAATTGGAAGCAAAATGTCCTCTTCCCTTTCACTTTAAATGCTGATTGTGGTGCATTGTCTGACTTTAGCAAAACTTCGCTGTGATGTACAACAAAGCATTCGTCGTGCAGCGCAGTTGAAACGATTCCCTCATCTTCGATTGGGATTCCGTCAAAAAGTGGGATGCGCTCGCCATCGACGGTTTGTATTTTAAATCTGACAAACCCGTACTCTCCTTTCTCTCCAGACACCTCCTCTAAATCTTGAGTACTCTCGTCACCATTCATAACCCTAGCAACTAGTTGCGCTCCAAAACAGTAGGCATTGATGGGAAGGTCATGTACGTTGATCAATTTATCAAGTACTTTGTGTAATAAAGGAATGTACGGCAAATTATCGTCTGTTGCAGAATCATCACTACCTCCGATTAAAAGTACATCATAATTTTTGATAATGAAATCGACTACCTGGTCTGCTGAGGGCAACTGATTACCTGGAACATACGGTCGAACTGCTTTGTCAGGTTGCTCGGTCTTCTGGATGTATTTAGTTACATCATCCAAACTAACGTTATTCATAGAGGGCCAATGATGGTAAGCTATTGCGTACTCATCACAAGAAACTGTTATGTCTGATGTTGCACATTTTGTGTACATGTCATCCATTAGTTTACCACCAGTGTATACCGTTCTGTTTGATGGGTCGAATATGCAAATTCTTACTTCTCTCTTTCGATCCGAATTCTCCTCAGTGTTAGTCATGTTTCTTTTTGTGTTATTAATACATGGTCTTAAATTAACTTCTATTACTTTTCTATAAAGAACAAAGTAATATTGTAATCACGTGGAAATATAACATACAATTCAAATATTATAATACCTGTCCTTTTGGTGCAAAGGAATACCAGCGTATTTTATTGTTTACAATTCTAAATAATGTCTCGACTTGTTACTGTGTTGAAGTGGACGGGGTTACAATGACCTCAAGTTCCACATCATTAGCAGGTGATGATTGTTCATCATTCATGAACTCCTGCATGGGCATCGACTCTATAGGATCCTCGTCGCTCTCATCCAATGAATCATAAAAGGGTTTATCCTTTTCGTTCCTACAACAAATCACAATAGACATTACCATCAACACAATTATCAACAACAATAAAAATACCAACACACCCGACGCACCAAGAACAATAAATCTAGTTGTCTTCTCATCCACTGTCTTACAATCAGGTAACAATTCTTTATTTTGATTATTTTTTGAGTCATCCAGATCAACATCATTATGAATGCAAGTAATAGTGGTGACTTTTCTTTCGCACCTTATCATTTCTCTAAAAAGAAGATCCGAAGGTAAATGCGGACAACTATCAGCTCCGTCACTTACTGCATTCGCGACGTAGTTATGGTGTACTACAGTAGTACTTCCCCCACCATCTAAATTAATCGCATTGATTACACCCATTCCAATCATTAACTCAGCTAGCTCATGAAGATTTAGCCCCTTGTCGTGATTTCCATCTCCATCAAATTGTACAATGACTAAGCGACCTTCTGCATCATGACCTAAACCTATTCTCGACGATCGCAGGTTTACAAAATAATTGATGGAGCCACTGGCCTGCGTTCCTTCGAATTCTAATTTCTCGCTCTCCTTTACATAATTTTTACCGTCTCTTATGAGCCAAATGACGCCCGACACCAAGTTGACGAATTCGTCTTGATTTGCTTTTGGTGTTTCTGGTGTCATGTAGCCAACGTAGTAGTTACCTTTCTGATGGTGGATGTGAGATTTTAAGCATGTTGTGATAAAGTTACCTTGGTAATTCCAAAGTTTGCATTCCTGTTTGTAGTGGATTGGACGAGTTGGGAGTTGGAAATGACGTTGCCCAGACATTCGTGGGTATGTACGTTGAAAAAACCGGCATTGGTTGCGACGATGCATTTTTTTGCTTTTGTGGCAGTTTCTTTTACAGTATGTGCTGTTTTGTTTTTACAAGTGTTGGCTGGTTCGAGGATGGAGAAATGCTTAAGTGGATTGTGCAACCTTATGTATTTGCCGTTAACAAGATCCACTCCGTCGTGCTTTTTCGTTGTGAAATCTTTACCCAGTTCGTAAAAATCGTATTTGGGTCTTTTGGTTGAATTTCCACTGTGTATTTTGTGTACTATGTAATCTTCTTGAATGTTCCTTGCACTCCTTCCAAGAGACTTTTTTAATATCGGGCCGTGTGTATCTTGAAAGTAATACGGTCTTGAGGCTATATCGACGTAACTATTATTTATTGCTGAAGAAAAACATATGAAAAATACTATGGGAAGCAGTGACCAAAGCATTGCTCTCGTTTTTCCAAGTTGACTGTTGTACATGTGACATGAACACGATGGATGCACAAAACATCTACTCTATAAAGAGAAAAACCCATGTTTGTATGTTGGACCTAAATTCTACGGTTTACCAGTGCTTAGCATGATCTGTTGCCGCTGGTAATCGGAGTTTACTAACCTCATACACTGTCTAACCTTGAGCGGTGGAAACACTCGAGCGCTGGAAACACCCCTGGTAAAAAAATCTGAATTTGTAACAAGCTGTAGTTTATTAGGTAGCACTGGATCTAAATTCAAATTTTAGACCTTGTCCGTAGGTGTTTCCACCGCACAAAGTTTTACAGCAATACAAAATACACAAACAGACACAGATCGTACAAATGTTCTTTACTGTATTTTTAACGCTTGGAGGATCAAAAGATTCACACGATAGTCACAAAGAAGGTATTGCGGACAAACTACGATATCCTTATCGATGTTTCACTTTATTTGATTTTGTGCACATAATGTTATACAATGTTATACATACTTTTGTTGGACAAAGCATCAAAAATTCTAAGGTAAATCGGACTATGTTCTCTTTATAATTCAATCTCCTTATGCAATCCCCCGACTGCCCGATATTCAAATGATACAACCAAACGCGGACTCCTCCTTTGTAACGTCTTAATACTAAAATAAACGAATCTTGCAATGATGGAAATTCTACTCTCCCCTCACGCATGTGCCAACTGCAAGCACTCTCACATCAAGTGCGATAAAGTTATGCCAAGATGCGGAACGTGCACAACTAAAGATCGGACGTGCAATTTCGATGAGAAACCACAGAAACGTGGACCAAAAAGAGATAATACAGAAGAACATTCTACGCGCATTACGAAAAGGAGGCCAAGAACGAGAAAAGCTCCTTCTTTGAAAAGAGTTTTCTCCGAACAAGAGCAGGTCTACGTAACGGAACGGGATCCCTTCGTTAAATCGGACTCCAAGATTCTCAACTTTAAAAACTACATTTGCTACAACTGCCCATGTATTGATCCCAACAACGCCATTAAGTTTGTTGAATATCAGGACAATCAGCATTCTGTCGCGCTGGAGGATCAAGACTTGGTTTTAGGTCTCTCCGTACAAGCATGGTTCTATTGTAGAATTGCTGACAAGAGGCAAATAGCTATAGACAGTTCAAGGCAATGCAACGACATAATACAACGGTTCCTTGATGGAGCGTTCAGCTATAACATAGCCGCGTCATCTTTATACATGAGTCAATATGCACTCAATGATAATGACTTGCCAAGAACAATATTCCACCTGAACGTTGTTGAGAATTACATTAAGCACAGACACCAAGAGCAAAAACCCAACCAGTCGCAACTTGACTCGTATAAACTTAGGCACATTGAGCTAATGTACCAGAACTGTGTATCTCTGCTGAAGAATGGAATCGACTTGCAACAAGTCCTTAAACGTTACATTTACGCAAGTTTCGTTTCCTCCAGACTAAAGAACATTTACAACGAACACAACAACGCCGAGACACAATTGCCACAATATAAATTCGACGAGTTTAAAAATAGTCTGCGTTCGATTAAGCATGATTTGGACAATGACACCCATCGCATGTTTATATTTGACCATAACGCAATTGATACCATAACGGAGACAATCAAGAGAGGAACGGTTACAAATGTGGTCGGACTCACAGACATTGGAAACATGAGGAATAATGCGTGCATGATGTTAGCTCAAGGTGCCAAAATGCAATATGCACTTTCGGAGGTTCACAAGGATACACAAGCCGACTTTGATAGATGGATGAGGGAAGCAGCAAATTACGTCAGTTCGTTGTGTGAAATGGACTGCCCATCCTTGTACATTTACAATTTTTCTTGCTGTATTGCTAACCTATCACTGGATGTTTATAAAAGACAATTACTTTTATGTTTCCAAAATAACTTTGAGAGGGAAGAAATTTTTACTAGCATGAGGCACCTCATCAATTACATGTACAGGGTGTTTCGGGTGAGCGAATTATTCAAATGTATTTATCAAGAGAATGTAGCGTCGTGCGAACGTTTGTTGACACAGGAACCACAAGTGAGTTATGATATGCCGATAAGTGATATATCGATGTATGCGCCCAAGGAGGAGCAAGATGTGTTGACGTCACAACTTAATGATGGTGGACTTGAGCATGATTTTGAGAATTTTCTTTCATCCATTGCGAAGGTGGAACCCGACTTTGAACTTGATTCGATACTGTTGTGAAATAGCGATTGTTTCTTGAATTAAAATTTTCTTGTTTCGATTTTCTGTTTGTGTGTTTTGTAATGGAGGTCAATCTATAATTTTCACATCTATCTGATGAACTTGTGCCATGCACTGAAAAGAACACCTCTTCTGGTGGGGGGACAAATCCGTTGCATTAGTTTGCCTAGAAATAAAATGCTCACCACAAGAGTATGTTTGATTGAGTACAGTCTTTTTTACTTTGATAGGTTAGGAGGAACACGACCGCCCTTCCTCGCCTCAATCCTGAAGCGTTACATCGCGCAGCAATAGAAAAGGCCGTTTCAAAAAATGTAGCTGTAGGACGAAAAATCATTCCCAAACCCGCAGATTACAAACCAATAGTACCAGACTTCAAAAAGATACCAGAAGTTTTCATAAGATCAAAAGAGAACAGCATTGTAGGGTTGTTAAAGCTTAACCCATTCTTTTTCGACTGTAAACCCAGAAAGGACATTTTATACCTACACATTGTTTGGCAACTAGGTAAGAAAATTACTTCTACAAAACAAACCCACACATTATAGCCTGTCGTCGTCAAGGAACACACAAAACCAAATACAAGCACGAAGTTGCCTATACAAAGAAGAAAATGTATAGACAGAAGGGAACCGGTAGAGCACGTCACGGTAACAAAACAGCGCCCACTTTCATGAAGGGAGGTCACGCCCATCCTAAAAGACCAAGGGACTATTCATATCACTTAAATAGAAAAGTCAGATTATTGGCTCTTCGTATGGCACTTACAACAAAATACCAACAAGGAAAGTTAATCATTATTGATGATTTAACTTTGGACTCCCACAAGACCTTTTTATCAAAAGCGTACCTACTCAACATGATACCAACACCGGTTGCAATGAATGGTGGCGTTCACATTTTGGATGGAGAAGTCGATAAAAACTTTGAGACCTCTAGTTGGAATTTGAACTGGGTGGATTATTTGAACGTTGACGAAATTAGTGTGTACGAAATGATGAGAAGGAACAGATTAATCTTGACAACATCTGCACTAAAGAAACTAGAAGAGAGGTTCAAGAAGGAAATTGAGAGCAGTACATAAAAAAAAACATTGGGAATGATTAAACTTTTATTTTCTTCGTTGGTGGTTGTTCATCTTCATCATCATCATCTTCTTCCTCTTGGTCATCATCGTCGACTTCCTTTTGTGTGGGAATGGGTGCAGTTCTCATTGTCGAAAGCATGTAATCCAACAAATGACTATTCTCAAGAAGAGACGATACTCTCTTAAAGTGCCTCTCGCTGTATGCGAGTATGGCTTGAACGCTCTTCTCGTAAGATATGTTGATGAAATTTGGATCCAAACAGGTCAACATGCCGTGTAAAACTTTTTGTGCAACCGATGAGAATTTTGAATTGGTATTCCAATCAATTGCAAATTGGAACAAGATTGTCATTTCTTCGCTAGATAATGTGTTTAAAATGTTTGCTAATTCTGATTGAGCACGATCGGTCTCAAATAGTTTTTCCAAGAGCGTAAATGTCTTTTTGGGTCTGTCCGTTGAGATGGAGAGGATGATGGCATCTAGGAATTTTCCTGATCGGATCATTTGATCTAATTCTTGTTCTTGTTTGACTGTT
Source organism: Acrasis kona (assembly GCA_026419775.2). Lineage (NCBI taxonomy): Eukaryota > Heterolobosea > Eutetramitea > Acrasida > Acrasidae > Acrasis > Acrasis kona. Next base: position 94,542 of record JAOPGA020001373.1, on the reverse strand, counting down.
TGGTCGACCAATTGTCTCTTTTCTTGAATGACGCCTTCGGTCCAATCCTTCCAAATGTTGATTCTGCTGTCCTCGCCTCCTGTGATCATTACTTTACCATCATCGCGAACGACTAGGGCCCAGATTCTTGCACTGTGGTGGTCGAAGGTATCCAAAACTTCACTTGATTTAATGTTCCAAATTTTGACAAGTCCGTTTGCATCACTTGACACCAACTGAAGTCCTTTGTTTATGAAGGCAACCTTGACTACACTAGTTTGATGCCCATCAAGTACTTTTAGACACTTGCCATTTAGATTCCATATTCTAATCTTTTTATCGCTACATGCTGTGGCTACACATTTTTCAATGGGAGAGAATGCTACGGACCACACGGCTCTGTTGTGTGTGAGAGTGGTCTCAAGTTGTAGTGCGTTGTGATCTGCGTTCAAGGACCAAATCTTGCATGTCTTGTCGGCTGAAGCGGTGGCTATCAATTTCTCATCAGGACTGATTGATATGTTACTAATTTCTTTGGTATGCGCGATTGAACTGCACATTGGAATAATGGATGCGATATCTCTTTCATCGCCGAACTTTTCTTCATATTTTGGAAATTTGGTTGACCAGACTTTGATCGTCTTATCATCACTACCAGTCACAAAAAAAGATTTAGTTTTAGCAGATGCACAAATAGCACTGATGCTACCTGTATGACTACCAGACGCAACACATTTATTATCACGCCACACACGAACGGATTTATCTTTACTAGCACTAATGACTACATTATCATTTAAACTACACACTCCAAGGATGATGTCTCTATGACCCGAAAGGAATTCTGTAGATTTATTGTCCAAGTTCATAATTAATACATTATCACTGTTGGTAGCCACTGCAATTGACTTTTCTCCAAGGAAGCATGCATCCAGCACCTCATCATTAAAACCCAGGATTTGACGCGTTCTTGTTAATGTATCCATCTCGTAGAATAAAAAGTTATTATCAGCAGTAACGGCCATAATCTCATTATGTTTTTCACACAACCCGATCTGTTGGTATGAGGTATTCATTTCTTCACCTGATGTTTTGATGAGTTCCCCACTGTCTACATCCCAAATCTTGATGCTTCCCGATCTCTGTTCCTCCTCGTGTTCATCACTTGAACTTGATGAGGTAATGACTTGGAATGACTCGCTTGGGTATCTTGCCATGCTGGTCACACTTTCTAATATAGGAATGCTCTTTAAAAGTTTAAAATCATAAGAATCGTAGATTTGTAAAATGTTGTGACCGGAAGTGATGAATGACTGTTCTCCGCAAATGACTTCTGTGACGTCGTTGCGATCTTGATTTAAATGTGCAATGCATTCTTTCGCTTTCAAGTTCCATACGCGGAAACCGTCTAGAGCGTTGGAGAAGAAAATATTTCCATTTTGATGCCACCGAACCAAATTGATTCTTCCAGTGTGGAAATCTCCAAAGTGGTGTGTAAATGCCCCTTTGTTTAAATCATAAATGCGAAGTGAGGAGTTTCCATGTGCCATCAATATCAGATCGCTTTTGGGGTTGTAAGCCATTGCTACAACAGGAGAAGGGCATTTGATGACTTTTGATACTTTTTGGGTATTCAACAGCCACACTATAACGTTTCCACTTCTACAACTCATTGCTAATTGTTTATCACTTGGGCTTAGCGCTGTTGTGATGATAAAGTCGTCCTATTAATGTTAAATTCATTTTTTTCAAAGCTTTGCTTACTCCTTCTAATTCTGCAAGGATTTTCCCATTCTCATATTCACATATATTTGCTGTCTTGTCTGCGCAGCTGATGTAAAAGCCTTCACCTTTGGCAATCTGAACAACACCTCCAGTGTAGGTCATGCTCATAAAGCGAGTCACATCGTAGTTTTTTATAAGACCAGTGTGCTTGTTTATCTGCTTGGTCTGGCTCTGGAATGTGGCCATGATTGTGAAAAATTGTAACGAACATTGAATTTTTTGTTTGAAGTTGGCTTGCCACTAACATTTTTTTGACAATAGTAATCGCAAGAGATCTGATCTTGGCAGTATAAGACTCTTGTCACGTAACTCACGTTACTAAGGTATATCAAAGGTGGAAGACTCTTGCAACTGCACTTCTAGTGTTTGATTGATTTCTATTACTAATATTACTAATATTACAATGGAAGTCGACATGTTCAAGGATGACGTTATAAACTGCGACTCATCTGACGACGAAGTTTATAAAAATGACGAAGCCCTCGGCAATAGTAAACCCGAAACAAAAAAGAGTCTTTTTGACATGTTTGAGGATGATGATGAGGATGACAATTCTGAACAAAATAAACAAACAATGGCTCCTGATAAAAAGTGCGATGAGCCTGACACAAATCATGAAGATGAAAATGTAAATATGCAAGAAACGCAATACCAAATGACCGACTTGTTCGACAATCTAACACCCACATCTGACACAGAACCCACAGAAGATATATTTACACCAACAAATTCAAAGTCAGAAGAAAATAAGAGACCACATTCAGAGATCGATGACGAAGAACAAGAGAAAAAAACAAACAAAAAGTTCAAAAGCAACACAGAACGCGATTCGATAACAGAGGACATTGTACAGAACAAACCCAAATCAAATTCTTTATTTGAAACAGCTTCCGGGAAGAGTGTGGACTTTGACGAACAAAGTCTAAGTAGGGCATCAAAACTTTTAAACTCTGTACAACAAGATGTACAAGCACAAACAAACAAAATAGAAGCACAAGATCGCGAAGTTGCAAAAGATGTCGCACCACCAGATGAGAATGAGTCCTCTTTGGACTTTGATGAACATTCCATAAACCAAGATGAAGAAAATCAGGAATCAAAACCTCAAAAGGATGTTAAGAAAGACGAACCTTTTTCCTTCTTTACCACGGCTTCAGGCAGGAATGTAAACATTAATCAGGAAGACATAAAGAAGGCTGAGAGCTTTCTAAATGACAACAATGAATCAAAAGTCACCTCGAACTTGTTCACAACAGCGTCTGGAAACAACATTCAATTTAACAAAAAGAGTTTAAAAGAAGCATCCGCTTTCGATGACGATTCCATTCCAAATGATTCCAATGAACCAACAAATGAACCCGAACCTCAAAAAAAAGTAGAAAAATCAGAGAACAAGAATCCCGCACATCAATCAACACCAATCAAGAAAAAGGAAACATCTTCATCATTCTTGTTCACAACAGCATCGGGTAAGGACGTATCAATCAAACAAGATAGTTTGAACGATGCATCATTATTTGTAAACGACCAACCAAAAGAAACTTCCGAACCATTTTCGTTATTCTCAACGGCTTCTGGCAGAAAGGTGGATGTGAGTCAAGACAGCATCAACAAGGCCAAAAACTTTATGGAAACGAACCAGGTCGAAAACAATGAAGAAATGCCAACGCCCAAAAAGAACTCAAACGAAAGTACATTTTTATTCACGACCGGATCCGGAAAAAAAGTAGCGGATGTAACGCAGAATGGACTCAAGAAGGCATTAGAAATAATGAACAACCAAGACGATCAAGAAAAGGACCAAAACCAATCCAAACAACAACCAAAAGCACAAGTGTTTTCTTCGTTATTTAGTACGGGTAGCGGTAACAAGGTTGAAATCAACGAAAAGAATTTAACAGAGGCCACTCACAAACTCAACCAATTACAACAAGAAGACGAGGATGAACCTAATCAAAAGCAACAACAGCCGACACCTACACCCAAAAAACAAAAGACACATTCCTCACCCATCCGGTCCAGTCAACCTCTAAAATCAACACCCAAATCACAACAATTCTTCACGACGCCATCAACCTCTCACAAGGTGTCACCTTCGATGAGTCAATACGATGATATATTCGCGACGCCTCCATCTAGAAACAAATTAACGTCCACGCCCAACAGCAACGGTGGATCCAATCACAAATTCACAACTCCTTCATCGTCGACTTCTGGTTCGAAACCCATTCGACAAAAGAAATTCATGACGCCTTACGCAAAAACTCCAAACTCAAATTCAAACAAGAGACATTCAACATTGTCGACATCTTCGTTTCAATCACCATCTGCATCTACTTTATTAAATGCTCAACAAGAAGATGAAGAGGACGACGATGGTTTCTTATTAAATAAAACTTCTTCTCAACAAGTCAACCCGCCACCAAAACTAACCATTCCCGATTGGTTACAATCAAAAAAATCTGGTCAACCGAACGGCGATTCGAAATTAACATTACAACAATACGATTCGCTCATCAAAAAACAAAACAACACTCGAGTAGAGGGTCGATTCAATAGCGCGTGTTCAGAAATTGATTCCATCTCTGCATGTGATTTCATCTTTTCCAGCAAACACATCACCACGAGTCAAGATTTTAAAAAATTATTATGTAAGGCACTCAAGACAGAATACGATCCAGATAAAGAGTTATTATTCGGAAAATCAGATTTTGAAGAAATGTTAAAACATTTAGGAATTAATTCAATCGTTGCAAATTCGACATGGATAGAAAATCATTATCGATGGATTGTTTGGAAATTAGCGTGCTATGATCGTAAATGGACTTGTTCGGGTGATGCGTTACCTCCAAAGTACCTCACTGCCGATAACGTTCTCAAACAATTGCTCTTTCGATACGACAGAGAGTACGTGAACGGTAAGCGATCTTGTTTGCATCGAGTGCTGACTCGAGACGTTCCTTCCACTCGATACATGATTTTATGTATCGCTCACATACACGATCAAGACGGTAGTAACATTTCACAAATTGATTTGACGGACGGTTGGTACTCGATTAGGGCTCGAGTAGATCCCGAACTAAGTGATTTGATAAAGAGACGTAAATTACAATCGGGTCAAAAACTAAAGTTATTTGGTGCAAATATAAGTGGTGGCGACGATCAAGCTTGTCCACCACTGGAAGCAGATCCCAATTCTGTTCACTTGTTATTGTGTGCGAATGCCGTTCGTAAAGTAAAACAATGGTGGGCGCCATTAGGTTTCTCGATTTCGTCGCCTTTCAAAATTAAAATGAAATCGATCAAACCTCAAGGTGGAACCATTTCTCACCTGGATGTAATCGTCATGAAGGCTTATCCATTGTTATATCTCGATAAACCACCTCAACAAAAAGAAGGTGAAGAAAATCAAATCAAAGTACCGTCCATTATAAGATCGAGAAGAGCAGAAGAACAATATGCAATCAAGATTCAAGACGATAAGCAACTACGAATGGAAAAACTTACCATTCAATACATGAACGAACTACAAGAAGAAAAAATGGCCGAGAAGAGAAGCAAACGCTCCAAATCGAACTCTTCTTCTTCTACGCCTAGTTCGTCTCATCTAAGGAGAATCATCGATGGTCAAAAACTATATCAAATCATGAACGAATCAAGCGATCCTGATTCGTTCACCAATCGATTAACTCATCAACAACAAATTGAATTGGATCGTTATCAAAGAGTGATACAAGAAAGAGAGCAACAAGAGATTATAGAAATGGTACGTAAGGACGTGAGTACCGAAGATAGACAAGTCACTTGTTTCTTGACTGTTATTCTATCTGATTGTTGTCCCAGTTATACTGATCATGGAATTCTTCGAGAATGTAAGTTGACCATTTGGTCAGCTACCGAAGAATCGCTCGAAATGTTCGCTGAAGGTAATCGACTAAGTGTTTTTCAATCTGTTCCAAATGCATCGAGCAATGACGCTCGGTTAAGTATTACTGCAAATCGCAAAACTCAATTCCACATCACTCAACTTAAAAAAGACGTTAGTCTTGACTTGTTCGAGTTGACCGGTTATCAAAATAGAAGGTGCACTTTGTTATCGGAGCTATGTGATGGTACTGCTCATGGTACAGAATTTGATACGGTTGGTGTTGTTGTTTATGTGGGAGAGAAACAAGTGAGGACTTCTGCGAAGAATACCACTTGGAGCGTACAAGATTTTTTTGTAACGGACGGAAGTATTTACAACGAACGACCTTTGATGATGGAAATTCACTTGAGAGAGAGCGAAACGAGAGTGCTGCAGTGGACACATGTTGGTCAGATGAAATTAATTGGATTTCAAAATTTGATTTTTGACAGATGGGATGCATTCAGGAACACTATTGTATGTACTGCCTCGGAGGGTTGTAATGCGCTCACTTCTCTTCATGGGTACAAGTACCTGGTTGACCGCAGAGATGCGATTCAAATTGATTTTGATCAGAATAGAAATTTGTATGAACAAGTTTGTGATGAGATTACTCAGAAGGTTGGTTATTACAAGGAACAACAGAGACATTACAATGAACAAAAGACTCAACAGGCTCAAGAAAAATCTAAAAATAAACAAGTCAACTTGTATGACTATTTTGATCAGGACGCAAATGATGAGCATTACGAAGCTCACATTATTATTTGTGGTTTGAATTTTTTTTACGAAGATCCTTGTGTTGTTGTCGGTAATGGTTTTTCTTATCAAGTACCTGTCGAGCGTAGTATAATTCCGCAACAAGTCAAGTTGTTCGAACAAGACTATGCGGATCAACAAGCGCGTGATATCCGAATGATTTCTTTAAATATGCAACTCCACATTTCCGTGGATACTAGTGAGACTCATATTAGAGTGGTATTTGATCAGGTCATGTTGTCCAAGATGATAAAGTGTTTGTGGCAGTATCCTGTTTTGTATAATAAAGTTGATCCTGATACAAACCAATCTCTTCAAGATTTACCGCCTCCCTCTTGGTTATTTGATTTGTGTGAGACGGGGAGTATTCCATCATTAGAAGAAGACGAAGACAAGGTGGTAGATGAAGACGATACGGAAGAAAATATCTTCGAGTTTACAAGTTCTATGGTTGACACAATAAATAATCATCGAAGGCGTGTTATTCATAGCTTGTTACAAGATAGACCTTATGGTAACAATGCTGCCCCCATGTTGTTAAGATTTGTTTTGTTGTATAGTAGGGTGATATCTGTCAAGTCTCAAGAAGAACTGGAAGGTGTCTTATCAAAGTGTAGTTTATTTTTATTGATGACTGCAAGTGAGTGGTCTCGGTTTATTGTTCATGTTAGAAGGTCGCTTGCCGATCATACTTTTGATGTTGGTGTGGACGAAGGTGAAGAGGACAATCGGGTCAAGCATATTAGTTTGCGAGAGAGAAACAAGAGTGTAGAAGATACTGTGAACATGTTTAATACCATGGAACTAAATATTGATGATTTTTAAATAAATTTTACAGATATCGATTAACAAGTTGTTTGATTTTTGATTCGAAAGATGGAGAATCTATGGTTGCATTCAATTCATAAAATGGGTTCAACTGTATCTTGACCCACAATTCGTGAACCTCCGTGAAAAATTGCTTTATGCTGTCGTCACTTTTCCTTTCTCCGTCAAACAAAATCAGAAATCGGACGTCTACATGTATTAATTAATCAATCATTTATATTAATTACTCACATCCTGCTGTTAGGTATGCTGATATGGAAAAGTTGTTAAACTTGTCAACAGATTTTAAAAACAACTCCTTGCTTCCCCATTGAAGTTCCTCGACTACATCCAAACTTGCGTGCAAAATGAATTGCTTCAATTGGGATTGGTCTTCTTTCTAAACAATGTTACAATTGAATATTCATCAATTCACGCATACTCTTCCCTGGGCCGTAAACTCCAATTCATACAATGGACAGTCTTCCTTTCCAACAATTACAAAGTAAGCCGCAGGCATGGGTTGGTTAGGTTGATAAACTCAATTACAAAACAATCAAAAGACAGGATCCACACCAGCAAACCAACACAAACTTTTCAGTATTAACATTTATTCACAAAAATTCACACGCTATTTCTCCTAAAAGGGTGATAATTGGCAAGATCGGAACAAAACACAGCCTTGTTCTTCTCTGATAACTCTGTAATGACACTTTGACCTTGTTGAACGAACTCCTCTGTTATGGCAAATCTCACTAAACTTTCTTCCTTCAAAATCTTTTTTGCATGCCTATAAGATGATGCAAATATAGGTGTATTCAGACGACTACATATAAAGTAACCCCGGTCGTCGTCGTCATATGGTACGAACACCGAGCTCAATTCGTCCCTCATCATTTCCGGAAGAATGATCTCATGTTCACTTCCAGACAAGATGAATGTTTTGTACACATCAATGGTCATGTTCCGAACCGTAAGTGCATCGTACGAGCATAATGGACGATTGAGCTGTTGTTTGATCCTGTTCTCAATCTTGTCTACTTCTTCTACGAAAAGTAACAAATCAAGAAGGTACTCCTTCTTTAGGTGCTCTATGAAGAGCGGACGAACGTTTGGAAAGTTCACTACCGTATTGTACAAAGCATTCAAGTTTTGAAATGCAAAAGTCTTGATGCTGTCAACTTCATCTTCACAACGGAAATAAAAGTTGATGGAATTCAAAACTGTCTTTGCGGACACTCTGTTAGAAGCGCCGTATAAGTTTTTTTCTTGAGGCTCACTTTTCCAGTGGTAAGCCACTTTGTTTGTTGAGTTCTTGATTACAACTAGACCGGCTTGTGTCATTCCATTCTTGTACCCTTCAGGCTCTTCTAGCTGCTCTGTGTTTACGCTAAAACTTCTGGCTAACCGTATGATGCGCTTGTATATTGTGTCATTCTTTTCAGTTACGGCAATGTTGTATTTTTTCGCTAACACATTTCGTTGGTCACTTATTACAGCGTATTTAATGCCCCATTTCATTTTTGCGTGCTTGACCCACTTGTTATCTTGTGAGGAGACGGCAACTACATGCCCACCTAAACTCTGAACGTAATCCAAGAGGGAATTCATCTCTTTTAGTGCCTCTTCGCAAAAGCTACACCAAGCCCCTGGAAATGTTTAGTCACTTGTTGGAATCAGGACATTACCTCTATAGAACACTATGACCGTGAATTTGTACTTTGCTTGCTCGCTTGTTAGCCATTTGAGAGGGTCGGTGACTACCCAGTCATCCTCTTCGAAACAGACACCGGCTTTACATGATGATGTTGAAGTCATGTTATGTTATCTTAATATTCGGAAATAGAATTGATTCTATAAAAAGAATGGAGATTGACTATTGGCTATTTTTAATAATTGAACCTGCGTGGGGAGATATTACTTTAGAAGGAGTCAATAATTATTCGTATGAACATAGAACAGACGTCTGGCACGTGTTAAAATTCAGTTCAGAAATTATAAAAAATTGGTCTTGACATTTTATTATTCAAAAACATTGCTTGTAATTTCAAACAAAGAAGTCTTCATATGAGCATCCAAATGATAACTATACAACTCTTCGATTCTTTTTTGATTCTTAGAAGTGATTATCTGGATGATTAATTTTTCCAAGCCCGTTGTACTTATTCAAATGCGTTAATTTCAATGTATATATCAGTACTGTAATACCACGGCATTTCCTGAATTAATGTTTGTTGATCTTGAATTTCCCACAAACACCAAGATAACAATTTTCTATGGCACACAAAATATTTTCACTTGGCTACTCCTCCCTCTTTTATTGCTTCACTCTTCCCAAGTTGGTAAACCGATTGTTTATATTATAGGGTTGACCGGAAATGCATCAATAATAGAAAACAAATATTTGATCAAACAACAGCACACAATGAGTCAGAACTTGTTTCAAGCAGCCCAACAAGCACAATCACAAGGCCCCGTGAGTACAAACAACCTTTCAACGAATTAATAATTTCTTAGAAGCCACTTGTTGAGTTTAAGGCCGGTAGAATGACCTACGACACCAACACAAAGACAGTCACAGCAGATAAAAAAAAGGGGAAAATTCAAATCGTAAGCGAAGAGAATCTTACGCGTTTCCAATGGAGAGATCGTGAACAAAACAATGCACTTGTAGACGTAAGTATTTTATAAAATCAACCAAAATAACAAAAACCAATCAGGATTATGTAATCTTCCCAGGCGAAACAAAATGGACAAGAGTTGACAAGGTCACAAGTGGACGTGTCTACCTATTAGAATTCAACAACAGCACCCGTTTGAAATTCTACTGGTTACAAGAACCCAAGACCGACAATGACAAGACACTTGCAGATAAAGTAAATGACCTTCTAACGAACGGACCAGGTTCAAATTCCCTAACACAACAACAACAAGGATTAATGAACATGTTACAATCACAAGTCTCATCAAGACAATCATCTTCATCATCATCCAATCGTGCACCACTCCAAATTGATCAACTCCAACAAATCATGCAAAACATTGGCATGCCAAGAAGTCAACAACAACAACCATCTTCAACACAATCAACCACACAGAATCAGCAACAACAACAACAACCACCATCTGCATCTGGTCAAGGTAAGTATACTTTTTATTGCCAAATAGTCAATTGAAATCGCGTCATTCATTATCGCACACTCTCTCCAGCAAAGAGCATTTCTTTAAATCAAGTTTTATCATCGGATGCTGTTTGTGCAGCAGTTCAACGCAACGGACAAGATTTTGTAGAAAAGTTAAAAGAGTACCTGCCAGAGGGGAATCAAACGAGCGTTTCGAAATTATGCGAACACATTAGAAGTCCACAATTCAAACAAATGACAAGCGTGTTCAATCATGCGCTCACTTCGGGTCAATTAGAAGGAGTGATGCCGTCGTTTGGTTTGAACCCAATCGTTGGAAATCCATATTACGGAGGAGGTGTGTGATGATGATTGCGCATTTTCGTTTTGACATTTGCGCCATTTTTTTTGTACTTTTTACTTATTGTTTTTATAGTTGAACCATTCCTTAATGCAGTTCAGGACCAAGAAAACAAGAACAATGAACAACAAGGTTCTTCTTCGAGCGATGAGAACAAGAAGGATAAGAAGGATGATGAGATGGATACCTCCGAGCAATAAAAATATACATCTTTTGTCAAGTATCTCTTAACTATCCTAGCAAACAATCTATCTGGTTCAAACTTTGTCCCGGAATCAAGTATGAAACCTGGTTTTGAACTTTTTTCTCCCATTGACCTCGAATTTGTGATCATTTGTTGAGATGCTCAATAGTGTCCTTTCGTACAGCATTGTTTGAGATTGAACCTAGATGCTTGTGCATTGGAAGGTCATACTTGTAAAATCCTATGGTTGTTTGAACATCGTCCCTCTCTGTCCTTCTCTTCAAATTGGCTCAACATAAGCAGAACGAGCAGTTCCTTTAGAAATGGAGTCAATTTGTGCTTGTGTTCGCTTCATGTGGTGTCAATTTATTTGTGGAATTGTAATCAAGTATGATCTCGAACGAGGAAAGTACAACTTGGGTTAGAAAAGTATAATGTATCGACATTCTGAGTCGACAATATGATAGAGCATGTTAACGCAATCACGTACATATAAAAATCTTATTTTTTATTTATAGTCTGTATGGTCCCTTTCTACTTGAAAATTAACTCACAAATATGGTGTGAATTGTCTCTTCGAAATCAAATACCTTGAATTTAAATAGAAACACTCTTCTCCATAGCTGGAATCGATTAGCTAAAATGGAAGCAGTTTTCACTAGATTGGACAAGGAAGTTTAAAATAGATTTCGTTGAGGGCTTAAATTTTAGATCGCTTTCACAACTCCTTCACTTAACACAAATGAAACAAACGCTAGCCTACATCGCGATTCTCTACTTTTTGAGCGTGCCTACGCTATCCAAGATGTTATCGACCATCATCTACCCTGACGCTGATGTTCAACAAGGAGGAGCTTCTGGATGTTATACCGGAGATAGTTATGATACTTATAACTCTGGTACTTACTTGAGCATACCAGTATCATCTATTCAAAGCCTTCCCAATGGATTTCAAAGCGCCGTAATGCAAATGTACGGCACATCATGTGGTCAAGGAGGACTTTTGAGCATGTCAACCTACGGATCAGCAAGCTTTGCCGACTCACAGTGCAATCCAAACATTGCCTACATGGGTGCCAACATGCCTCGAGTGGATTCAAATTGCTTCGCCCAATACGATGCAGGTAACTACGTAAATACTGCCCTGAACAACGGTAACAATCAAGTCATCATGAACCCAAACTCAAACAGTAATTTGGCACAATTCAATTACAACATTTATGGACATAATCACTGGTCATCTTCTAACCCTCAAACTCCTGGAAATGGCTACTATATGGTTGTCTACTATTCCGACGGAACTCCAGCTCAACCACCTGTTGATCCTTCAAATTCAAATATAATTTATGGAACATCTGACCATTTCTACTATAATGGATTCTGCGGTACTAAGAGCGATTATAATGTTGGTACGTCGGAATTTACTGGTATCGCTGTGCCTGTAGCATCGATTGATGTCAACACTGCTGGATCCGTCTCACTTGTAATAAAGGCATATGAGTGCGACCCGAACACCGTTCTCTCATTTGCTGGTGGCTACGGTCAGTTCTCTGACTTTAGTTGCGATGGTTACTACGGCGGTCTTAATGCTAATAAAGTTGTAGATGGATCATGCACGGTCCAGGTGGATGTAACATTCGCTGCTTTAAAGGCCGCTAATCAAGGTTATTCTCATTTCGTGACGAGAATCAGCGCCAATGGAATGTTCAAGTTCAATGGTCATAATTCGTATGACTCATTGAATACTCAAAGTACTGATTCTTCTGGCTATTATTTGGTTGTCACGCAAAGAACTACACAAGCACCAACTACACAAGTACCAACTACTTTGGCACCAGATACACAAGCACCTACACGCGCTCCAACTACAACACAAGCTCCAATCACCACGCGTGCACCAACTACAACCCAAGCACCCACAACTACACGTGCGCCTACCACAACGCTAGCGCCAACTACCACTAGAGCTCCAACCACAACACAAGCACCCACAACTACACGTGCTCCAACCACAACACAAGCTCCAACCACCACTAGAGCTCCAACTACAACACAAGCTCCAACTACCACGCGTGCACCAACTACAACGCAAGCGCCAACTACCACACGTGCACCAACCACAACGCTAGCGCCAACTACCACACGTGCTCCAACCACAACACAAGCTCCAACAACTACGCGCACACCAACAACTACGCGCGCACCAACTACCACTGCTGGTCCCACTCTCGCCCCATGTCCAACTGGTTACGTTCGCTACACTACCTACTGCTACAAGTTATTCACTACACCAGCGTCATGGTCAGATGCCAGTAACACATGTAGAGGTCAAGGAGGATATTTGGCAAGCGTTTTGACATGGCAAATGAACGGATGGATAAACTCCTTTGTTCCTTCTACAACTACCGAGTTCTGGATTGGAGGCTACAGAATAAACAATTCTGCTGCATTCAGATGGGATGATTATAGGGAGTGGGCTTATACCAACTTTGACACCAATCAACCATCTAGAACAAATGGTTATAATTATGTTTCCTTTACCAGAGGTAGCGGAAAATGGAAAACAACATTAAGTTCGGATAAGAGAGCCTACTTGTGCGAGCATTTGTAAATCCTTTATTGTAGATATAAATATTTTTTTATTAGGAACCAACATTTGTATTTCTTGTTTGGTAGTTCTTTTTTGTAATTATGCACACAAAAAGTCATCAAAAACCCATTTTGATGCATTTCCACTGAATGACATCATGTACCCGTCGACATCATCGAGTAGTTCGGGAATAACATCACCAGAATCTGTTACATTGAATGCATGCGCCATAATGTGACTATTATCTGAAAATATTTTAGAGTTCTTGTAGTTGATTCTATTCCTTATTGCTAGTTCCTCTATATCATTAATGCACTGCAACGAAGAGGGATCGCTTAGATCGATTTGATCACCAAAGTGCTCCTTAAATAAAGAATATCTAAAGTTTTCTAGTTGACTTGCATCTTGATCTGTTTCGTATGCACCAATACACACTTCACCATCCCTTTGCCCACTCAAACTTCTTTCATTAAGATTCGCAGAGCCAATCATAATAAATTCATCATCAATAATCATTAACTTTGAATGAACATAAATCATATTCTTGACCATGACATCAAAAATTGGTCTTCTTTCTACTTTGCCAAGACAACCAACAAATAAATAATCAGTAGGCCGACGATCAACATTATTATCACTTAAAGCTTTACCTATTTGCTTGTAAATGGATTGTATGGTCAAAAACTGCAAATGCATAATCTTACTGACACTAAAGTCATTTTCGGGTGTAGAGGAACCCTCAGGATGAAACGGAATAATAATATACACACGAAGAGATTCATTATTTTCAATAGCCCTTACAATTCTATTAGAAATCGTGATTGGGATCATATTGGGAGCCACATCTCTTTTATTTGCAATTAATTTACCAAACATGCTAGTCGAAGCATTCCACATCTTGCTTCCTCCTATAAAGTATTGAGATTCAATGTAAATGTAATCCTTGCTGTTATTGATGGCGTGTATGTAACCCTGTTGTATCGTTCTTATTACAACACTGGAATCCATGTAAGACAACATCATCTGAGATCTCCAGTTACCCAGAGACTTGTCATAATCAAAATTTAAATCTTCCCCTCTTCGAGGAGTTTTATTTTTAACAGATTTCCATCTCATGCAAAAATGTGACATCAAATCACCAACAACTGGTCCCTCCACTTTACAATGCACATCGTGCCAAGGTTGTCTTGGGGTGTTCTCATCCTTTAGAAACTTGGCTTTTGTGGCATTACACTTGTCGTGCTCGTTATCACGGAAAAGTGGATGGTCGGGTGTGTCATACCTACCGTAAGTCATGTCCAAACCTCCTAGAAATGCAATGACCTTCTTTTTACTATCACATATCAACATTTTTTGGTGCATGGTGTATATAAACCGGTTGTTGTCAGAGTGCCACATTGCGTACTTGACTCCTGTCTTCTTGAAGAATTTTTTTGTGGAGTAATTGCGTGTGTTGATGAAATCTTTTATCCCTCTAACTTTCCATAATAATACATATACCTTGACACCTTCGGATGCCTTTTGCTTGAGTAACTCACCTAATGTAAGCGAGAATGGTGTGTGAGGTTTCAGCTTCGTCTCCACATCCAGGGACCAGCCGGTAATGTAGATTATTTGTTCGGCATTAATAATCGCGTCGTACATGTCTTCCCAACAAGTATTAGATTGATCGAGAGAATGTGCATCCTGATACATCTTCAACGAACAGTTTTTTCTTATTTGTTCACTCGGTATGGCCCATTTATCCAATCCCTTTCGAGGCGATCTTGGCATCAAGTCATCAACTTGGGTATCCTGGGAGTAGGAGCGAATCAAAGCATTAGACTGAAACATTTTACTAGAATTAATGTGTCAAAAGTCATCATAATTTTTTGTTCTAAAATTAGACGATGATGACCGAATCCGAACACCAATTATTTTACAGTCGGTGCATTTATTTTCTCATACGATCTTATTTTGAAAAATATTAGATAAGTGTATATCTGATCTAGACTTCATTGCTGACGCCTGACCGCGTATTGTATAGTAATAATGTGGTTAATCTTGTCTTGATCACTTTCTCCTTCTCGTTTAGTACTACTTCAAAACTTCTAAACAAGCTAAGCTTCAACAGGAGCATAAAATCATTGTCATTTGGTATGTAAATGTCTGTGGTCCTACTCTTCTCATGCCATAGCGGTTCTACCGTCGTCAGGCTATATTGATTATCATTTATCAATCATTTATATATTTCAGTGCCGTCCTGACCCTCATCTTTCGTCTTTTCGCTCGTATCCCTTGGCTGGAGGCGCTACCATCCGATTTCTCATCACTACTGTGAATACCGTGTTCAAGTATGGAATCGGAAGAAACGTTTTTTGTTTTATGTGTTTTTACTTATGATCTCTCATCTTTATAGCATTGATAGACTGTTGGCAACTTTTTGTTGTATTTCGGATACCACCATCCTCGCTCCAATTTTTTTGTTAGTTGAGTTGACTGAATCCACTTTCATTGAACAACCCGTGTGAGAATGGGCATCAAATATCTATCCTCATTCATCGAAAGGTCTGTGACACATAAAGAAACTATATCGTTGACGGAGCTTGGTAACAAAAACAAACCTGCCAATATCTTAGTGGATACAAATTCATTCCTATTTTTTCTTTTCGAGGACTCTCACATAGATTTCACAAATGGTGGTGATCATGAGCAATTCGTTATTTACCTAAACAAGATTTTCAAAATGTTCCAAAACAATTCAAACATTACATTTGTATTTGATGGCTGCGAAACAGATAAGAAGAGACAAACCATTTTGGATAGAATGAACGAAAGAATGGAAAAACATTCCAAACACTTGTCACACACGAGCGAGAGACCAGTCATAAAACCATTTCTGTGTTCACAAGTAAGACAACTGTTTAATCTTTTTCTAATCAAAAAAAGGAATTATTAATTGCAGTCGCCGATACCTACAAAAACATCAAATGCATCCAAGCACCGTTCGAAGCCGATCCTATGCTAGCTGAAATGGCCATGGAAAGGACACCAAATGGCGAACTTTTATATGCTGGTGTAATTTCCTCTGATTCTGATTTTATGATTTATCCATCCAATGGTCTCATTCAACAAAACTCACTACGTTGGGAAACCCAACAGGGTAGTGTTAAATTAAAAGCAGACATCTATACGACCTCGACGGTTGCAAAGACTTTAAATCTCAAAGATCCACTTTTACTTCCTGTGTTTGCTTGTTTGACCGAAAATGATTACATTAATAACGACCACTTGCAGTGTTTTCGTTTAACTCTTGAAAACCAAGGCGACGGACGTCCTGTCAAACGCGCTCGCTTGGATACCTTTTGTTTAGTTATTGACTTTATAAATGAATTTTTTGAATTCAAACCAATAAATGATGAGAATGTATACAAGTGTTTGATGAGGGCACTTGGAGAGGATGATTTCCATACCATTGAGTTGTGTTTTAAGGTTTATAAAGAGTATTCTGCCAAGAAGACTGTTGACCTTGACCACATTAGTTATCCTTTCTTGTTTAAAAATTTCATACCTTATAAAAAAACAATGGACGAAAGCATGGAGAATTATACATGTGGTAAGTTACAAAATCCTGCGGTAACCATGATTACACAATTGTATTATAACATGGGCATACCCTTCGAGGATTATAATAAAGAGAAAACCTCTGGATATATCTGGGGGCGCATTAGGGAAAGGTTTTTGAATTATGCTTACTTTCATAATGTGAAGAAAGACGATGATGATGGTAAGGTGCACACCATGCAAGAATACTTTGTAGCAAACGGCGCGTATACATCAAGAGAATTTGATGTTAGTTTAAAGTCTTTTAAAAAGTTGTTTGAGAAGAGCAAAAATCGTAATTCTTATTATGATTACTTTAATGTGCTTGGTATTTCAAAGGAAAAAGCAAGGAAATTGAAGAGGTCGCTGAAAAGTGCTTACGACAAGGACATCCTTCCCATGAAACCTGATTGTTACGCCTTTATTGTTAGTGTTTTGTTTTGTACTTTCAAAAAAAAGCAAATAAAAGAAGGAGACTGGCAGTACTTGAGTCTGCTATGTTCCATATGTAGTCGCAGTGTCATTGACAAGAGAGACTCTTTTGAAGTAATTTATAATAATATGGACAAGTACAAGTTTGATTCTGATACCTACTGCAAAAAACATAATAAATATATCAAACCAGATCAATTTGATTTGGAACAGCTCACCATATCTGCATCTTTTGCAACGGGTTTGAAGCTTTGTTTGAATATTAACCAATGGTTTGGCTCTGCATTGCACGAAGCTAGGGTCAACAACTCTCTGCTACTATTTTCTGGGACCAATTTTGCGCAAATTTACAAAACATGCAACACTGGTGGTACCGTAAGACTCAGTAACAAGGGTAAAAACAAAAGAAATCCAGAGAAGATTTGTAAAGTTTTCCTCGGAACTGACGAAAAGAAGGAGTTGTATGAGACCTTAAAAAAGATAATCGCTGATCTATGTGATTGATTCCAAACATGTAATAAACACATTATTTATATGACTTGTAATCAAATCTAATTGAAACGGTGCCAACCACACAAAACCAAATTAATCACCATCATATCTTGTTATTAAAGGCGCCATCAGCATGAGACACCACAACGTGTCAAGCAAGTAAGAACACATCAGCTAACCACATCTTTTATTATTCAAAGTTAATTTATTTAAAACCAAGCATTCTTTTGTTCTATTATTTTTCTGTACTCTTGAACTCTCTTTTCTAGGTCAGGATCAATATCTTGTGGTTTAACGTCAAGTTTAATCAAGAATTTTTGAATGAATGGATTAGCCAAGAAGACGGGATCGTGACTTTTAATCAATTCGATGACGTCCATTAATGTGTACGTGTTTCCTGCCAAAGTCGTCTCCTTCAAGTCAGTTGGTGGGTTTTCTGAGCCGGACTCCTTATTGAGCCTTCTGTTGTGTAAATAGAATGTCTGAAGCATTGCAGAGTATGTACTTGCGTTTGGGGCCATGTCATTTTCTTTCATTTCTTCATAAAGTTCCAATACCTTCTTTAATGAGTTGGTCGGTAAGTAATCCTCGCGGTCGTCGTTCATTGAGACGGGATGTTTGGCGCATGTTGAGATCATAATGTTGTACGCTTGGCGATCGTTTTCATACTTCTCTACTCCGTGTCTAAAGATTTGGAATGCCTGTGGTACTGCACCACCGAGTTGGCCAATCAAGTGCAAAAAGTTGTGGAAGTTGGACCTGTCGGGATAAGCATCGCGCTCTGCTAGTTTTTGATACATTAAGAAAGCTTGTTTCCAGCGTCCGTTTGGTTTGTAGGCATAAAGGCGTTGTTTGATGAACGTGTTGTTGACTGTTGGTTCCGAGGCGAATGGTCCGGTTTTATTGTCCTTTAACTTTTCTAATCTCTTTTTGACGATGTACCTTTTTTTGTTTCTTTCACGAAGAGTGCTGTACGATGACTGCTGGTTTGTTGGTAAAGCCACAAGCGATGGACATGTGGGTCTAATAGATTTTGCAAGGCATGCCGCTCCGAGCAATCTGTTCATGGTTTGTGAAAATATTACAAAAAATGACGTCAAAGGATTTCAAAGACCAGAGCATTATCGTGGAGGAACCTAAGGATGTGGGAATTTTTGAATCTGCACAAAACAACCGACTAGATTACGATTATCCGAATTTCTATAGATGTAATGTGGCTATGAAAAGATTTTAATTTAACTCGATCTTAAGGGGGTATTTGTTCTCTATACACATTCGCTGCAAGTTTCGCATTTGGTAGCATAAGGGGTTTATCTGCATTTAATCAGAAGGCAAGAGAGAATCCTGAGGGTTTAATAAAGCTTCAGCAATTGAGCAACAACCAACTTTCTAAAGGAAGACTTGCCACAAGCGCGTTTTTTCAGAAGGGATTTAGAACAGCTTACTTTCCTGCAATCTTCGCGGGGACATTTTGGGGAGCGGAATGTACACTACAAAGATACCGTCATAAATTTAGTTTTCTGGATGGTGTGAACGAAAAATTGAATAATGCATTCATGAATCTACCAAATATAAACAAAGTACTGAGGCCAGAGGACTATTTCAGGATTGAAAATAAAATGATCGCAGGTTGTTTAACTGCTGTGATTATGTCAGGTCTTGCATCTGTCACTGCTGGAAGGAGTCAAGTGTTCAGACTGCTTCGGCTTGGGTTGTTTTCTGGAATCATTGGTGGCGCGATAATTGGGCTAATAACGATACCGATGGAGGCTGTTAAAGAAAATGAGAGATTACAGACCATACCTGTTGAATTGAAGACCATAAAGACTCCAGGAGATGGGGTCTTAATTGAAGAAGTAACTCCTGAACCTGTTGAGATGGAGAAACTAAGAGACTTTATACAGGAAGAGAGAGACTTTTTGGAATCCTTGGATGGAATATATGAAAGAAAACCCACAACAAATGATGAGAACAATAAAACAAGAAATTCAATTTAACACTTCTCTTACAAAATATCACATAAATGACTGAATTTTTGAACGACACATATACAAGAAGATGTAACCGCGAACTACGGCAAATGGTCGATAGATTAAACCACGTAAACTTCAATGAAAAAGATCCTGCAGTATTAGGTGTTTATAAATGCTTTTATGAACCGATTCTAGATTCAACAAAGAGACTTTATCCTCTTCGGGATAAATTGCAACAGTGCCTAGCATCGAACTCAAAATATGAGAACCGACTATCGAAATGTTCAGATCTCATCCTTGAAGTGCGAGATAAAGCAGATGTAGTGCTAGAAGGTTTACTCTTTGATGATCTCTCAAGTGTGAGTAAACTACAGGACGTATCAAAAAGGTGCAAAGATTTTGAGCGCGAATCAAGAAGAAACCAGTGCCATATATTCCCAGAGAATACTGTCTGTGCACAATTAAAGGAAAAAGCATTTCCGTGCATATCCACAGAGGCATGTGGAGAAGTCTACAATCATGTGTCAGATTGTATGAAAGAGCAGAAGGATTCATATAAATTTCTGGCCATATTATTAAGGGGTAGAGATCAAGTCATTTCAAATAGAATGAACCAATTGTGTCGGCAATATCAAACACACATGTATAAATGTTTTGATAAATACTTTATAGCTGCAACAATCCGTTCACCCGTATCAGAAGACGGTCTTGATGCAAGTGTTGTCGTAAACAGACGTGGTCCCCTTGACGAAAACCAAATTTTGATAAAGCAATTGTACGCAAAGGAGGAAGAAGAAAGAAGAACAAATTAATAAATATACACCTTTAATTTAGTGCGGATGTTTTGTTGAGTCAAAAGTTTCCAAAACTATTGAAAAATGAAAACCCATCTGAACGATAATTTGAACGTCATATATAAATGTTTGTAGTAATTAATGCCCATATGCACTGGGGTCTATCGCGTGTTAGAGCATTAGACGGGAACAACTTACCAATCGCTGCAGGTTTCGGAGTTATTGCGATACTAACGATCACAAAAATGAAAAAGCACACTATGGTTAGAGAACCACCAACAAGACCCGTAATACACCTCCACTCACATTCTTCACCAATAGTGCTATTTGAAATTGTTCCATTCAAAACGCTCACCGCTCCACCTCCCTTTGCTTTCTTTCCATCAGATATTCCAACATGCAAACAAAGGATAACAACGATCAGCACCAAGCACATCAACCTCATCTTTGGTCAACTTTGTCAATTTAATACGAACGTTGTAAATCAGTTATCCTGTCACAAATACACTTGTACTCTTTAATTTGCACACTTTAAATATTTATGTTGCGAAGAGATTATTATCAGTAACACTCTAATATCGTCAAAAAACATGCCCTTGATGATATTAAACATGTTGTACTCGTCATTCTATGTAATTTCAAAAATCAAAACACGGCTTGTATGCAAAAAGTGAACGTAAGGATGGAATGGAGTTGTGCAGGTAACATTCCTTGTCAATAACGGGACATTCACAGAAGGACGAGAGCTTGAATAAAACAAAATCAATTTTATTTACATTTATCTACGTGCTGCGATTTGTAACAGTCCGGCGATTAGGTACAAGGAACCAGCAATGACCCACAAGACACCAGCTTCGGTTTGGAATGATCTGCTGAAGAAAGTTCTGAGGAAACTAGTCCATGCAATGGCACCTAACAACAATAGAACTGAAGCGACGGTGTACATAACCGTTGCAATACCGTTCAAATATAAACTTGAGATCAAGCTCTTTGGTGCAACTTCGAAGGTGGTGGCTCCGTTAGTGCGGCTGGTCAAGTTGTTCATGTAGGTGTGGTACAAGTAAATACCATCCACAATGGCACCATAGTTTCTGAGGAGGAAGTAGGCAAGGATCAATGAAGAACCAATAATCCAAATAATAGTTCCGGCGTTGAAAGTGTCAAATCTGTCTGTGCCAGATAACCATAAAGCGGCACCAATAATCATAAGAATGCTTCCCAAGAAGAAGGCGATGCTTCCAATAATGTTTAAAAAGTGGTATGGTGTTCTTGAATTCTTGTTTCCCAAGTCGAATCCTCCAATAAAGGAGAACACAGATGCCAATGTGAAGAAGGAGAAGGCAATAATCCAGAGAACACCACTGGCGACATAGTGGTATCCAAAGTCTGCTAAACTAATTGCAGCGCCAACTAATAGAAGAACGCCACCAATGAACATGGATAGACCCATGAGAGCGCCCATTATTTGAGATAATACTTGAGCTTTGGCTTCGACTGGTGCTGCATAAGCTGTTTGTGTAACTGTTGTTTGAGTGACGGTAGTTGCTCCTGGTCCGTCTAGAACTTTTGTTGGAACAGTTGTTGGTAATAGTGTGTTTGCTGAAGACATGTTGTTGTGTTTTTTTGTGTAGGGAGAAGATAATTGTCGCAATCTTTTTATAGGTTCTGCGACTAAAAATAAAACATAATAATAAAATATTTATTCCTCTTTTAGGAAGATGGAAATAAAATGTCAAATACGACATTTGATTTTGATTAAGCATTCAAGGCGCTGGGCTACTGCTTTGAAACAAAAAAACCTGCAATTACTTAAACATTATAAATATGTCATTTACAACAAATGAGACTTCAAATATTTTTGATGATTGTTCAATTCCATACCAGTTGAGTTCTAGTGGAACTCAACGATATAAAATCAAAGTTGCACCTGCTGTCAAAAATACATTAAAAACAAAACAACACAAGTCCTTAACCTACAAGTTTGACCTCAACTGTTGAGGCGGAAGTCACCCAGCAACACTGGCTCCTCAGTATTCATACATTGGCGTTGTGATTCTACTCATTGTGCTTTGTTGTTCATACACTGCACCTGTAGCTTTGCTCGTCTTTGTTCCTTCCACATTCCTGTACAGGAATGATCACACAGCAATTCTAACAAAAAGGCTTTTATCGATAAAACCTACTGTATGAAGGGGTCTGCGTCACCCTTCGACGTAGGCCCCACAAGTTCAAGAGAAAGGAGCAAAGAAATAAACAGAATTTTAATATTCATCACAGCACCAATAATATCTATTCAAAAATTAACGTTTATTGTGTAGAACACCATCACATCTTGATTATATTATTACTAAACAGTTAACAATATGTAACACATTTTTTTGTAATAGTTCACCAAGAAACATAACGAACAACACTTGGAGGTATTCTTCTGATTATCAACTTTCTCAGTTCATCGATGCAAAAGTATAATACCGCCCATCCCAATGGAATAAACCAAAATTCCGTTGGAATATCTCTAGTCCTGAATACAATGTTGAATAGTGGGAGATAAACAACGAAAATGGCTATACACGTAGATACAACCATCGCCACAAACAATTTGTGATTCTTGGCTCTACCCCTGATTGGATTATGCTGAAAGAAAGATAAATACCTTGTACGGGTGGACATGAGATTACCAAACTGAACCAACACAAGCGTCACAAAGAAAACTGTTTGCCCAGCAAAGAACGTTTCGTTAAGCTCCGAGATGGTCTTGCCCTGGAACCCATCTTGATAACCACTAAACAATAAAGTTAAATCATGTATACTTAACCCTCCATACACCCACATGTAATAGAAGAACATTGTAAATGCTGCGATAGATTCATATAGTCCGGTAAACAAGTAAGCATGAAGAAGTAACTGCGGGTTGACCAACCTCTCCTTTGTAATACTTCTTGGTTTACGCACCATCAAGTCAGCCTCAGCCTCCTCATAAATGAGCGATAGCGAGGGGAAAATATCGGTGGCAACACAAATGGCCAACATCAGGAAGGTAGACAGAGGTTGGGGATATCCCAGGAAAACCGACGCAAGAACGGGAGTCAACTCTGAAAAGGAACCTGCAGGTAGCAGGTACAAAATAACTTTTTTCAAATTATCGAATGCCATCCTTCCATTCTCAATACCAGCCACAATAGAGCTGAATTTGCTATCTAGCAGGACTATGGCTGCAGATTCTCTGGCCACATCCGATCCTGAGCCCATTGCGACCCCGACATCTGCAGCTTTTAGTGCAGGGGCGTCGTTCACACCATCACCTGTTACTGCAACAACATTTTTGCGCTTTTGACATTCCTTTACAATGATTAACTTATGCTCAGGAGTTGTTCTAGCAAATACAATCTCTTGATGCTTTAAAATGTTGTCCCATGTGCTTTTGTTTAATATATCTATAACGCTGCCCTTCACTGTGAGCGATGTGTTTTTGACGCTGTCTTGATTCATGTCGTTCAACGTATTGTTGTCAACAATATCTACTACATGATCATTTGTTATGATGCCAACCATACGAGCAATTGCAGATGCAGTGGTAGGGTGATCTCCTGTCACCATCATTACTCTAATGTGAGCTCTTCGACATGTGTCGATGGCATCACGTACATCTACACGAGGTGGGTCGATAAGTGCAATCAATCCGACAAAGCAGTGGCCATTAACAGGAAAATTCATATCATCTGCTGAAAAGTTATAGGTAGAGGGATATTCATTATCATCAAGAACGTTCTTGCAGCATGCCAGAACACGTTCGCCATTAGCACTTAGCGCCTCCTGATGATTTGATATGGCTTGACGCACGCTGTCATCAAGAGGTATCATGATTCCTTCTTCATCAAGATAATAACTACACTTTGATAATATAATTTCTGCAGCGCCTTTCATGTATAAAGTAGATTGAGAGGAGGGATATCTTCCGGGCTCATTTGTAATGTTCAGCATCCACTTGTTTTTGGAGTTGAATGGAATTTCTAACAATTTTGAAGTGACCGCTCTAGTTGACTCGACGTCGACAAATTCTTGAGCAAACAGCATAATTCCAGTGTCGCTTGCATCACCATTGATTTTTCTTTGGTTAATGGGAAGTGTGAGAGTCTCGGGATCGAAGTAGGCTTTGTTACAAATGGCGCTGATTCGGACTAACTCTGTAAATGCAACATCTCCTTTGTCATATAAGTTTTTACATGCCTCTCCATGCTCTATTCTACGTGTACCACACACAACATGCATTACACTCATTTTATTCTGTGTTAGAGTTCCTGTTTTGTCGGAAGCAACGATATTAATTGAACCAAGCGTCTCTACAGTTGGTAAGTTTTTCACAAGCACATTCTTATCTTTCATACGGCGGGCCATTACGGTAAAAGTGAGTGCAACACTTACCGGAAGACCTTCTGGAATAAAAGCGACAATAACACCAATGCACGTGACAATAATGGCGGCTGGAGTAAGAAAGGAAGGGTATTGTACCCTAAGCCAAAAGGCCCAGGTCAATAAACACACGAGTGCAGTTGCTAATGCTATCGTGGTAATCATGAACATGAACAAATTAATCTCCTTTTTTATTGGTGTATTTGAATTCTCATTATTGGCCATCTTGCTAATCTTCCCCATCACTGTATCCCTTCCAGTGGCAACGACAACTCCAATCCCTGTGCCTTCGACAATGCTTGTGCCCATAAATAACAAGTTCTTTGTCTCCATGAAATTGTCGTCTGTACAGTTTAGGGTACTAGATATTGGCTCTGATTCTCCCGTGAGAATAGAGTTGTCGACCTTGATACCATCAACTTTAAGCAAGCGTAGATCCGCAGGTACTTTGCAACCTACCATGACCGACACAATATCTCCTATCACTAGATCTTTGACACTAGCGACTCTAGGCGCTTGTCCATCTCTAATTACAAAGGTTTCTGGGGGAATCATGCTTCCTATACTGTTCATTACTCTTGTAGATTGAAAATCTTGCCATGCATTAAAGAATGAACTGAATGCAATTACTAAAAACAAGACTATTGATAGTCCAAGGTTCAATGGGTCAGGTATTCCTCCTTGGAGAGCACCTAGAGGTTGATAACACAATAAACAAAGAATTGCAGCGGGCCACAAGATTATGCCAAACCCTCCGAACACAAATGAAAAGTATTTGAAGACAACACGTAATCTTGAACTTGTAGCAATGGTGTTTGGACCATATCTGTTAAGCCGTGCCTTTGCAATCTCAGTGTCAAGTCCCTTCTTTTCGTCAGTCTCCAATTCTTTTAAAAGTGTAGCTATGTCCGTGATATGGTATTTAACTTGTATATCCTTGACCAAATCCTCTTCTCTTGATCGTGGCTTTGCTTGAAAGTCTTGATCTGGCATTGTGACCTCCACTGCAGAGGTACTGCCAAATTCACTGGACCTCCTTGCGATCGTAAGACTCATTCTCCTGACCTGAAACTCGGTTTGTAGCTCGGTGACAGCGGTATTCAAAACACTTGGTTGTTGTGGTGTACTCGTGTTACCTTCGATGCGTTCCAGCAGCACCTGCACTTGTTTGTCGTCCTTAGATAAATCACTGAGTTGCTGAACTTGGATCATTCTCTTCTGAAATGTATTGAAAAACATATTAACAATTACGTTTTTATAGGGTGAATACTCCAACGGAGTTCCAACAGAGCACCGACGGTGTTCATATCCAATGAAAATTAATTTCACTTTATTTAAAAGTGTTTACAAGTGTATATATGGAACAGGAGGCCTTAACACGGAACATTCTTAACAAATCGATTTTCACTATTTGTAATAAACGAGTGCAGCGACTGTCACAATTATTATTAGATTCACATTCATAACTAATAATAATTGCAAAAAAAACCGTTTATTTAAGAACATGACGAAATAAAGATACATCATTCAAAACTCCGTAACTTTTGAAAAGAGTACTGAACAAATCCATTGCTCCTGCCTAATCACACAACTCAAATTTAGAAGAAGTACTAATAAAAAACAAACACCCACCATGTGTCCTAATAATATAGCCATAGTATTCACCTACTGCAGTCGATGAACAACCACCGGGATGTCTTACAAGGTGGATGCGATCGTTAGCTGATAATAAACCAATTCTGGTTGATAGTGTATACAGTGACTGGAAAATAATCTTCAAATTGTTGTGGGATTTGTCTTTCGAAAATAATCTTAATGCAGAATCGAACAAATCTGAAAACGAAAGTGAGGAATCATGCTCTGAGAATAGCTCATCCAAACTTACAATGTCCACCACCTGTTGTGGTATCGAATTCTCCATTCTTAGTGAAGGCTCGTACCACCCGGGTAATGAGCGTGAGCATTGTTGTGAATCAATAAACTGCTTGAGAGACTCGACGAGGATTTTGATTGCATATATTCTAAACGTCTTTGATATACTGAGCTGTTTGTGTAGGTCCTTCACAGTAAGGTACGTGAAGATTTTGAGTATTAAAGAGCGTGGGATAACGTAATCTACGCAATCTTGTACTGCTTTCCCGATATGAATGGAGCGTGATTTCTTAGCAAGGAACACGTGTATTATACCCGTTGTATTATCTGCATTAAAATAGTCCTCCACATAAGACATTATTTGTCGCGTGGAACTTCTCCAGAACCTGCATTGTAACACTTACAAATTGTCCTTTATATACTTTTTCTACATCCCTGCCATAGTATAGTGGCAATACATGTCTGTAGAAAGGACAAAGCCGGGGTTAAATTCCCGATAGCTGGCAATTATTATTGATTAGGGAATCTGATTATCGGCAGAAATGTGTACCAAACCATTTTATATTTATTTGCTTATAATCTCAGTCTGTGACCATCTGCGAGGGAGAAAATGTATCACAAATTACGCTTGACAATTGACAGTTGACTGTCTGATAAACCTAACATGTCTAGAAGAGAAATACATCAAGCCGCTACAGACGTGGCCGAAAATGATGATTTCGAGTTACAGAGATGTACACCTGGTATGGCAGACCTCATGCTTCGTTTATATGATATGCGTGTTGATTGTGGGGCGGTTGAACTAGAAGAGATGGCAGCCCAACAGGCAAAGCGGCAACTAATGACAAAGATGGACGACTTTGAAATTAAAAAAGTAAATCTGGACAAACTACTCCGAGATACCAAGAATCTACTGGACCAGAAAGAGAGCGGTACTGTGGACGACCTACATTTAAACTCACATATATCGGGTAACCTTGTTAAAATCGATAAATTAATGAAGACAATGAAACAAATGGTTCACGATAGTAGTAACGGCGAGAACAAATGGGCCATATTAAAACAGAAAGTTCCACAAGAAATTATAGATAAAAGAAAGGAGGATTACATTCTAATTAAGAAACACGTTGACATTATAAAACAAAGACAAGAGATCGCGCTTGGAATGAGAGCCAGATCCAAAGGAAGTAGTGCAAAAGGATTCACAGCAATCGAGGATCTAAAAAATAAGGAAAAAGAAATTCCCACCATTGACATTACAGATGGACTGAAACAGATTGAAGATAGAAAGTTAGAGCAGGACAAACTTTTATCCGTGATTGACGGCCAACTAAATCAAATCGGTGGCATAGCAAAGGGAATCAATTCTGAACTTGACCTTCATGCTAAAATGATTGATCGTTTGGATGATGATGCATTAAAGTATAAAGATTCTTTATCTAGTCTAAACTCAAGAGTAGAGAAAGCGATCGAACAGACTGGAGGAGGACCAAAGTACATTCTTGGAGCCATTTTATCTGTTATCGCTTTGATTGTATTTCTAGCATTGATTGTTGCAATAAAAAATCTTGTTAGATAATTTTTGAATGTTTCACGACCATATCGTAATTTAATTTTTCAATAAATACAAGTAGATAGATAAATGGTTCTTTGGACCAAACTTTGACCATAACCGTGGACCTCCATCCTGAGCTTTTGCAAATTGTTATATCTTGGGCAGCTTCATGGAGAGATCTTGTGTAGGACAACCTTATTTCGAAGTGGAAGTTGACTTTACAACTTTTACCTCAAACATGTCAGAAGGGGCGGAGGAGGTCGTACCTCCAACCAAGCCAGCCAAGACTAAAAAGATGGTCAAAAGAATCATTAAAAAAACAATACTCCCAGAACAATCAACTCAGATTGCAACATTAGAAAGAGACGAAGCAAATTGCAAACATGCCTACGGGCTTGCCCTAAAAATGCAGGCACAAGGGGATCACGATCAGGCGATTTCTATTTATTCAGAACTGCTAAATAGAAAACCCGTGCAAGAAGCAATAGTAGATGAGGATTGGATGGAGGTTCCTAAAAATTATGACCAAAGTGAAGGAAGCGAGGTTGAGATTCTTAAGCGAAAATCAATACAAGTACACTAAAAGATCCGGTAAAATGTAATTAACTTCATTAGGTCCAAAAAGATACTTTTTTATATTTGAAGTACTTATCACTAAAGAACATGTCTACAATATACAAAGGAAGAGAAGCACTGAACTGCTCCTTGCTAGCATCAAAAATTGATGCTACGGATGCTGGGCTATTATATCGAATAGGAAGACTTAGTTTTGAACTAAGTGAGTGGTTAATTTGTAGAAAATCACTCGAGCGTTGTTTAATGTTTAGTGCTAATCATCCCCTTGCATGGGATCTACTTATGAATCTTTTATTTGTTACGGGTGATATTGGTTGTTGTATATGGGTTGGTAAAAAAATTTTGTCGAGGTGTGAAGATGATAGTCATGCAATATCGATTCTCAAGCAGTGTGAGCAAATTGACCGTAACGCGTCAGAGTCACCCCTCACCCACTTGGAACCTCAACTCTCAGAATGGCGCAGGACACTAATAAAGGATCAGAGTAATTTTCATATTTTTCATTATTGCTAATATATCAGAATCAGAGACAGTTGAACAACAAGATGTAGAAGTTACCTTAGAAGAGTCTTCAATGTCATGGTTTAGTTACATTAAAGCTTTGAGTGATGTCAAGGTCAAATTCCCGAACGATCACATTAGGATAATCATTCATCGCGACGAAGACGTCGTCATGACCGAAAATGAAAGCACTGAACAAAGTAGTATGCCTTTTGATATGAACATGATTCCATCTTCACAAGATGATGTTGATATGTCATCTAATCAAACTCCACAAGAACCAACTCAGTTATCGGACGAAGAAAAAGCTCAACCTGAAAATCAAGATAACAAAGTCCAGAACGATGTACAAGAAAGTAGAACAGAGCAAGGTAACGCTCAAGAGAAGTCGTCGGCTAATGTGAGACGAAAGAAGTTTATAACAAACCCACAAAAAAGGTAACCCCTAAAATTCATTTTTATGCTAAAACCAGAAGAACAACAAGATCCAACACAGAGGTGGCACAAAAAAAAGGAAAGCAGTTGAGTAACGACTTGGTACAATTGCTTGTTTTAGAAGATAATGACGACGATGACATGAATGATGAGAGTAATAGTGATGAATATGTGGCATCCAAAGCGCTTGGTAAACAAAAGATTGAAGAGTAAGACCTACTTTATTCCTTCTAACTCTCGTTAGTAGTTTAAATGCATTTGACGAGACTCTTGAAACATTTCTACAGCCTCTGATAACTACAACAACGCCTTATTCTCGTTTAATCAGAATGAGTTTGGAACACTTTCTAAATCATGATCCTCAGTCATGGAGTGCCAATCCTATGGAGCTTGCTACATACTTGATTAACGATCAGGAAAAGTTTTCGGCAACAGTAAGTTACAGCATTCTTGAATGGCTTGATTATCAAGTAGCAAACGCTCATTATAGCAGAGTTGTTCTATTATTTGTTTGAAGACAACCCAACCGAAAACGCAGAGTGCTTTTTAAAGTCTAGAAGACTAATCAACAAACTCAACATCATTGGTATAAACAAGCACTTTGAAGGCAATCAAAGTTATGATCTGACTGTTAAGCAAGTGATTAGGTATTTGGGTTCAACTTTCTAATGATTAATAACGACAGGCTTAATTATATAGTCGGACTTATCGCACATCGGTCAAGAGAGTTACACACCGCTCACATGAGGTTTTTGCACTGCCAAGAATTGATGACCCTTCATGACGTGTCTTGTATTTCAGTTGCCAACTTGTACGTTGAATATTCATGAGACATCATAACTAACAACATTAAGAATCAAAAAAACAGAGATTACAGAAAAATCTGTTCAGGACAAGATACGAGAGTTGACATTAAGCGACCAACTTGACGAAATTGCAAGACTAGTATCAGAAAAGGAAAAGCAATATAATGCAGCACTCAAAAGATTCACACCTCACTTTTTAGGAAGCCTGCATGATGACGTACTAAAAACAAGAGCAAGACAATTACTCTTCACCGTAAGCTGGTTGAATCATTTTTTTGACATGTTTCGTAGTGTGTATTAAAAGTACAAGATCCTCTAGAATCACTCACCAGCCTGTCACACATATCAACAATGTGCACTTTCATCATCAACGGCATCACCGAGAAGGTAACAAGAGAAAAACCAGAAAACGTAAGAATGATTCAATCACACGAAACGTTTAACCTTGTCAGGTGTTCAACATTTTAAAATGTCTCTGCTTGAAAACAAAAAACATCACCACTCACAAGTCATCTCACCTCGCAAGAGCACTACTACAATTAATAGACACATTAGACACGTGCCACTCTTCGGAATTGGATTGTTCAGGAC
Organism: Acrasis kona; assembly: GCA_026419775.2. Taxonomy (NCBI): domain Eukaryota; phylum Heterolobosea; class Eutetramitea; order Acrasida; family Acrasidae; genus Acrasis; species Acrasis kona. Next base: position 63,029 of record JAOPGA020001373.1, on the reverse strand, counting down.
TAGCAGCATGTGTCGCGTGGCTTGTCTATCGCTTTGCAAAATTCTCCGATCAACAAAAAAAAGATAATTTCCTCGCAGCAACGAGACACATTTACGTCAACAGGTTCAAAGCAAAAAAACGAATCATTTGGTTCTTTGACTATTTGTTGGACGAACTCCATGCCTCCATGAAGAGATTAGAAGAATCACAAGACTTCATCAACTCCGATCAACCAGAGAACAAACATTATCTAAACATTAGGCGGGAAATGTTCAGGGTGCTATTTTTATTACACGGAGACATGTTGACCAGGAATGTGAAATGTATAGATTACAAAGAAGTCAAATCATTCTTCACCGACGATCCACAACCAATGGTCAAGAATCAAAAACACTCAAAATATGCTTTTGATTTGGTTCATGATGTGGTCAAGGACGTGTTGGCAGCGAGAGGAAATGCAACGACGAGAAAAGAAATGGAAACGGTAAGCGACATGTTTTATTTACAAAAACACTAACGTATAGGTTTTGAACGTCATTTTCAACGCATTCAACAAATTACCGAAGGAAGCCGAAAATTACCGAAAACGTCTACAACACATTATCGACGATCATTCTCATCATCATCATCATCATGATGATCATGATGACGATCGATCCATCCACGATCAACATTCACACGAGGAATGCAATCGATTCTTGGACGACAAACCAATCAAATTACCCGACAGAAATCCATTAGAAAATAATCCTTACAAGACCATTTACGAACAAATACATTATCTACTAGGAGAGCTCTATTTACGAAACACTCAAATCGGATTGGACAAGAGCATTGCATTGTGCGCGAGCGACAATTCCAAGGAATTTGCCAACAGCGTTTACATGTTAGAGAAGGCAGTGGCATGTACTCCTAACGATCCTCACGCGTGGTCCTCTTTGGCTTCTCGATATCGCATCTTGTGCGAATCGTTGAGGGATGCCTTGGATCTGACGGAATATACCCACACGGTGCTGCATGATGCGGAGACTAGAGATTTGTTGAGATTGAAATCGTGTCGAGAGGAGAGCGATCATGACATGAGTGTTTATAAGAATGATTTGTTTATATTGACGAAAAGATGTTTGATGTGTTACAAAATTACTTTGCAATTGTGTTATTCCGAAAGTGTTTGTAAGGAATTGATCTGTGTGATTTATGGAATGTTCGTCACCATGCGACATGATCCTGATGTATATCCTAATGTGAATAAAATGGCACTAAAGGACAAATTAACACAATTCGTGAACAGTCAACCTGATCATTTGTATTTGTATCCAATGTTGATGGGTCACGTCGAACAAATGTGCAACTCTCCGCACGAAGCGTACATGTCTTTGTTCTTAAAGTCGAGTCGATTGTTGTTGACGAATTTTTCGACTCAAGCCGTTGATATTGGTCCATTGTATCACTTGTTGTCTTCTCGTGTTGATGTCCTCCTGTGTCCAAAAAAATCTCCACAAGACTTGCGTAGGGTCATGTCCGAATGGATTGTTTCTGTTCCTGTCGTTCCCATCACGCACAATACGTATTGTGATCATGTTCCCGCGAGCGTAGATCAAATTGCCTTGTGTGGTGATGTCATGAATACCAACTACTTGTTGTTGCCGACGTGGCAGAATGTATTACAAAATTTAATTGATTTGTTAAAGATTTCTCCACATGACCACAAGATATTGTATCAAATATCGCGTGCGTTGGCGTTGGGTCCATGGAATGACTGGAAAAGCGCCTCCACGGCCATGAAGGCCATCTTCAAGCAGAAGAAGAGCACCACTAACAAAGTTGATACTTTTGAGTTCAAGATGTGGATCGATAAATGTGAAATCATGTTCGAACATCATCAAGGTGGTTACAGAAGATGGAAAGAAAAGTGCACGTTGTGGTTTGCAGATGTTTTGAAGAATACAAGAGATTTGACCGAATGGAGCATCCTGTGTTCTGGATTTAGAAGAAACAGATTGAGCGAGGATCCGACCCTGAGTGATGCCTATGTACATTGTTTGAAATTATATGCTCAAGTCGTCTGTCAGAGTTCTACAAGTGCTGACTGGGAACGACATCTGGGCGAAGTGTATGTTTACTTGTGTGACGCTGTCGTTGGTGTTGATGAAGAGATTGTACAATGTAAAGAAGCCGTATGGTTGTTAATAAAAGATTTTGGTATTGACGCTGAAAGCGAACAAAAGAGGGTTACGAAAATAATTGATTACGTGTTTACAAAATATGAAGTTGATCTATCCAAATCATCAAACAGAAGAAAGAAGAAGGATCCAAGCGTAGATCAACCACAAGGTCAACAAGCCCCTTCGTCAGATGAACCACCAAAAAAGAAGAGAAAGAAGATTGATAAGAGTGCGATCCCGCCGCCAGTCAAGAATGATGTAGAGGTCTCAAGTGCAGTCGAAACTAAATCTCCTGTAAATCCTCCTCAAATAGTGTTCGTCCAACAGAACTTCTTCCCTCAACACAATAATTCACCTCTACAAACGAATGTTGCATCCCCTCAGCAGACACAAGTCGCAATACAAAGATATTTGAAGAATCAACAACAAAATTGTCTTGATTTGTTCTTGACTTCACTTAACACAACAGGCTCTCGCGTGAAGCAGACGAACCCAGAGGAGGTGATCGACATTTCTGATGAGGATGCACCAATAAACTTGAATAAATGATCTACAAAAATTTTTATTCTATTTTACTAACATCCCTGATTCTTTGCTTGAAGTTATTCAAAGTTTCCGTTAACATGTTTGTCTCGATCCATGACTTGATGTATCCAGGAACGTAGAATGAATATCCAACGGCTAACTGCAACCCTAGATGTGATGCACCATCTTTCTCGCTGACGTCCCACTGTCCGTCATTCTCTACTATAAACGATGGCCCATCGATTCCCTTCCAACTCATTCTGGCAGTGTTTGTTGCTTCGTCGTAGTGACTTGCGATCTTTAAAATGTATGATATTTCGTCGACAATCACATATAAAACAGAAGGAATGCTGAGTGTGTATCGCGCAGTTCTTGTCCGTACTTTTGTTTCCTCGTCGAATTCGTCCGTTAGTACTTCAATGTTCTCATACGCAGCTAAAAAATCAGTATACTTCTCGATGGACGAAACGACATCAAAGCAGTCACGAACAGATGCACCTTCTATAATTAGTGTGTTGTTTACTGTATTGCGTGCAACCCCTTCCTCATCAGTGACAGTGTCCGAGATGCCATAATCTTGTTCAGGTGTCTCTTCTGTGTCGATTGTGTCGGGTGTATCTTCTGTGTCTGCTGTATCGGCACCTGTTATCCACGACCACATTCCTAATTTTGATTTTTTTGATTTTCACAGGCCAACGGGAACTTCTATTTACGTTGATTGATTACCCACAACAGAAAAACTCTAACCCCTATATTTTTGAAATCGAAGCTTAAACTTCAAGGTCTCGGATAAAAGAAGAATATCAAATAAACTCCGTGTTATGTAAATCGTGCGTTGGTTAGTTGGATATTGATGGATAAGAATTCTGTGCCAGTCTTCAAGCGGTATTGAACGTTTCATTGGACATTTGTTAATTACCCTTTGAACGATAATATTCAATGTTGGAAAATCACGTAATTATTTATTTATAAAAAGTACAGCTTGAAATTTTATGGAGTGGTGCAAAGCTGTAGCAACCTTGACTTTTCAGAATGTGTTGACTTGAATGGTAGAAAGGGTATGTATTCCTTTGAGACAAACAAATGCTTAGTCGGTGATTAGTATGCATCCACTTAAATTAAGAGTATGTACTCCTTTTAGATGAACAAGTGATGCATCAGTGATTTGATAGCAATAACTCATGTCAAGGATGTATATTCCTTTGAGGTTTACGAATGCTGCATCCGTGATTTGACGGCGATAACTCATGTTAAGAGTATGTACTCCTTTTAGATGTATAAATATGTCATTCGTGATTTGTTCGCATTTAGCGATGCTAAGTGTATGTATTCCTTTTTATATTTTGTCGCCCTCGGATTTCTACTATAGTTGTTAATATTGGTCACGTACCACATAATGAAATCCAACCCCTCGTACACATAAAAAGAAGTGGTGTGACATCTTCGAGTCAAACATCAACTCTTCACATTAATCTTCTTTTTCTTTGCACGAGCTGCATCATCCTCACCGTCATTACTTCATCTTTATCCTCGACCTCGTTGTCCTCAGTTGTTTGTAGGTTGTAATGCAAAATCTCATATTATAAAATGTCAAAGATAACAGAAATTGGTTCGGATAACCCACAACATTTATGCGACACTGGTAATGAATTCGAACCATTTAAAATACTAATGTTTAGATTCGCACATGAACAATTTGATGAATGTAAATGGAATACAAACCAAACTAGTCAAGCCGATGGCCTCAACATCCTCACTTTTGAGCAGAGCTAGAATGTTTTTACCACAAATAGCCGAAGCGAACAAAGCTATCAATGCTGACGGAGGTTCGTTTGTTGAAATTATTGATAAAAATGCTGGCAATGCACCGCCATCTAAGAAAAAATCTAAAAACCCAATGATTGAAATGAATATTGCGATGGGTGTTATTGAAAAGAAACAAAATCCTGTCCTGATAACATCTTTGGATGACGAAGGCGCTCCATCTGAACCTACAACAAATTCAGAAGAATTCAACTTACGCATGCCCAACAGTACCGAAGACATTTTATCACAAAAAGCGGAGCAAGATAATGAACGGGCTGTTTCAAACATTATGAATGCGCTTTTCGATCCAAATGATCATGATGAGGATTCTGATGAAGATGATGATAGTGAGGAGGATGATATGGACATTTAATGTTCTCCTTTGTAATCAGAATTGGAGTTGAATAGATGGAAAGTAATTGCCCTTGTTTTGTATAATAAACTGTATTTAAAGCAATCCATACAAGATTATTTTGTGGGTTATTGTAATCAATATTGTCAAACATCATTGATGACAGATTTGAGTCCATCAGAAGACTCTGATAGAGAAGTATCGGACATCTATCCAACTACAAAACCAGGAGAGCTCAACAGACAGCAATCTATTTCACTACAAAAGTTAGAAGAGGATGATTCTACCCTGAAAGAACTTTATAATTATTCTTATAAATTACCTCCAATTAATCCCGAACAAAGAAGAAAATATAGAAGGAAGAAAATACCCCAATTGTTTATTACGATTCTTCAAGGAAAAGACCTTGTGACAAGTGATCCTAGTGGGTAAGCATTTTTTTATTACATTTAACAACTAAAATTAAAAAGGTCTGCAGATCCTGTAAGATTTCTTTGTATGTTGATGATTAACATTATAGTATTGTACAGTTGTATGTGCAGGAGAGAAAAGGGAGACGAACCCTGCCACTAGAACTCTTAATCCAAAATGGAACAAGGATAATGCATTTTCATTCTTCATCAAGGAGAACACAAAAAGCGATGTCATAATCACTGTTTACGATAAGAGAGTAGAGTTGGGTTCTACAACTGTAAAGATCAGCAATTACTTTGGACCACATCGCGCGAAAAAAATTGACGTCTGGTTAGATTTGAAAAGGAATAATGTAAAAGTAGGACAGATAAGAACCTTTTTAGAGCAACAAGATATGTTTGCGTCTGTAAATGTCACTTATTCAGAATAAATCACTACGTTTCATGTAATCACTGATGGCCTTTTAGAAGTTGAGTCGAAGCTGAGTTGACCTCTTTACACAAGACTATGTCATTGTTAAGCCTAGAGCTAATTTAAAAAATATCGGCTGTTTATTTCTCCGAAAACCGCTAACCTTGTCCCGCTGCTTTCTACGCTATGTAACACGTATTGAAAATGTAGCGCATATTGAAACCGTACAATTTGTGGTGCATTTGATTATTTAGTGACAATAGTTAGCTTTGGCTTCTTTTTAAGCAAAATCTTCTTTTCCGACTTATTTTTCTTAACAGGGTAGCACTGCTCCAATGCCACTTGCTCTCTATGGAATGTTTGTATCTGAAACTGACTTGATAGATTCAAGTAAGGATTAATGATATCTGGAATGCAGTCTTGTTTGTAGTTATTCTCAACGTCTTCATCAAAGTCAATATCATAGGTGTGCATTTTTCTGTTTTGTGAATTTAAAGGTTTTCACTCCCAGCTACAATTTTATTGTATTATAATATAACCTACGACTATTTTTCCAAATATGTATTGAAAGCTTTTTGTTTTGGTTCGTGCTAACTCAAATTTCAATGTGTCACATCAAACCAATAGACATCAAACACCAACAGATACTACCCGAATAAAAATTTGGTGCCTAACAACCCAGGTACTCTGAATAGGAACCTATAAAGAAAAGCCAGCGTGTGGCGCAGTAGAGACGCTCGCACAAGGTGACCTCGATCTGGAGTGCAAGTAATTTAAAGTCATACACTATAGTTTGCCGGTCAGATAAGGGAAGAAAGTAGGCGAATTCTTATATTGCTGTCTGATGTTATATATGTCTGATGTTATGGAAGATTGAATATCAAAGGATTAATTCGGGTGATGAATTTAATTAGTAAGCTCGGCGATCAATATAGATAGTTTCGGCTCCCTGTATAATTAAAGTAATTCCTTTGGTGTAAAATGACGTTATTAAACGGTATATTGGCCTTAATATATCCATGCGTACGACATTTTACAACTGATATGTCGGACAGTCAACCTCGCCAACGTTTATAAACAAATGTCTAAATAAACCGTAAATTACGCTAACAGAGAAACAATGGCAAACGAGAAGAGTACGTTGGTAAGTACTGCTATGCGATCATACCTCTAACTTGTTTTAAGGTGGCATACATCTTGTGGCTCTTCCTTGGGTTCTTTGGTATTCACAGGTTCTACCTCAACAGAGCATGTAGTGGTCTCATTTGGCTCTTCACTGGTGGTCTGCTTGGATTTGGGTGGCTTATTGACATTTGCTTGATTCCAGGAATGGTTAGCGAGGAGAACAGAAACAATGTACAACCAAGCGTGATAATTGTTCAACAAAGATAAACATTTTGTCGCCTGTTAATAAATAATTCTACATTGAGCTAACTGTGTTTTATTTACTCCTTTGCTGATTTCTTTCTTAACTCAAGAATGAATATTCCATCAAGATTGTGTCTCCACTATTAGGATTAATGATATAATGTTGGATCTCTTCTTTAAATTTGCTGTAGAATTCAGACAGCTAGCTGTGTCTATCACCGAGTCGCACTTCGGATTGTGCGCCCAATTTTACAAAATGTTCAGTTGGTGATGTCACGGTGCAGATATCATGTGTCTGTTTATGCCTCATGGACAACAAAGTGAGAAACGATTGGGAAATATGAAATTTGCAATACATGAAAAGGGTAATAACGCAGGACATCCCCATCAAAATATTTTTTAATAGAAATTGAGATTATACTCAATAACAAAAATTCAAGATGGGGATTACCGGCGACTTTGAGATACTGAGCGCATTATTAACAGCTTCAGAATTTGACCGAAAACGCACATACATTTATTTAAAAAACAGACATCGTACTAAACACAATCAAAATGGACTCCCCAATGAGAAGCTGCGTCAAAAAAACGTTATGATGTTGAGTCTAAATCCAATGGAAAGATGTTTGTTTAGTGCATCAACGATAATGTTCTTTATTTTTCCTACATCACTTTATTACTCAAAATCACTGCTGCTATCATCCGTTGTATAAATGTCCTTGTAGTTGTCATCCAACGATTCAAACTCATATTCTTGAACTGTTTGAACGTCATATGGTGCCTCGCCTAATATTCTTGGCTTAATTGATAGTGTTGTTGTGTGATCTTGATGTATACATGTTGTTGCTATTGGTGTTCAAGATATTTGTGTCCTGTGATGGTTTGAAGGACATGTTTCAAGATTATTTTTGTTTGAACAACCAATTGTAGTGAACGTCTGATATTATGGAAGGGTCAATTAGGATGATAGAAAGGTATGCGTTTAATTGGTAGGCTCGGCAATTAAAAAAGATCACTTCGGGTCCTTGTACAATTAAAGTAATTGTAAATGATGTGTAGTTTGACATTTAGACAGTCAACCTCAGACAACGTATAAAGGGATATCCAAATTAACAAGTAAATTTACACAAAGGCACAGAAACAATGGCTGAGAAGAGTATGTTGGTAAGTACTGCTATGCAATCATACCACTAACTTGTTTTAAGGTGGCATACCTCTTGTGGTTCTTCCTTGGATTTTTAGGTATTCACAGGTTCTACCTCAACAGAACATTTACTGGTCTCCTTTGGCTCTTCACTGGTGGTCTTCTTGGGTTTGGATTACTTATTGACATTTGCTTGATTCCAGGAATGGTTAACGAGGAGAACAGAAACCACGCGTCACCAACCGTGATAATTGTTCAACAAAGATAAACTTTTAGTCATCTGTTAATAAATAATTCTACATTGAGCTGGTTGTGTTTCATTTACTCCTTTCCTTTAATGATTTTTGACTCGAAAACATCACCGATTTCTATAAATTATATAGGCGAACATTGAAGAAGGAAGCTGGGACTAAATTCATAACACAATTAACTGTGCCAGTCGTGCTGAGCGTTGCATATGTAACTATAGTCTCCTCGAGATGATATAACTCCATTATTTAGTGGATAGCTATTACAATGTTTTATTGTCAAACTCAACAACATTCGTAACCACAATCAGAAGCATAGAGTTAACACAACTATGGAGACTACCAATCTTTTGGACAAGAATAAAATGATCGTCAATAGAATACAAATAGTGTGGAATGTTGTTAACACAGCCCTAATACTTATTGTGATGATCATGGCAATAGTTGCAGTATCCAGAACCAAAACCACCCATTACACACAAGCCACAATCTCTTTACCTACTAATGAACTTTTGAAACAGGGGGACATCGTGTCCATAGCTCAAGATGGGAAACTTCAAAAAGGTGCAGGCATAAGCATATACCGCAACACTAATCGATTCGCGACATCTGATAAAATTAAACACCTACACTCCATCTACATGGGTAATGGAGTCACTGTCCTTTGCTACTATTCCACATATGCCATACTTCTACCAGGCAAACTAGACAGCGAAACATTGAAAATAAAATGGCAGAAACCGGTTTCCTTAGAATCTAAACAAATGACATGTGACGCAATGGAGCGTTTAGGAAACAGCACCAACGTTGTAATTATTGGTGGAAACAAAGCCATGCCCGTCACGGTAAATGAACATGATTCATTAATTACATTTCAATTGGGTCAAGTCACCCAGCACACACAAGGCTTTTCAATTGACCCAAGAATTGCTGTTTTATCTAATAAACATGTCGCCATCTCATTCTATCATACGGAGAATGAGAATACTACTTTGAATGCTGCTGTTTTTGAGCTCGAAAACTCGAATGAGAATGCAATTCTTGTTATAAAAAGCAAAGAAATTTATTCACTAAATCATGCTTCCCATCAGATTATGAAATTTTCTGAATCTGAATTTGTACTGTGCCATCCACTAGATGATATTCCGACCGTCGAAAGTGGTCCTTTGTCATGCATTCTTGCAACATTTAAATACAACACCATCCAATTTAGCGCTCCAGTCACTCTTGATGGCGTGAAATTAAATTTCTTTTTTGATATGGCACTGTTGTCTCCAAATAGGGGTGTAGTCGTCTTTACTGACACCGCTATTGACAATGGTATCAAGGGTGTTGTTTTAGAGTTGTTGACTACAAAATCTGGCGAGAAGAGGTTAGATTTTGGATCCACCATCATCATTAACAGTGGTCATGGTGGTGGAAAACTACCTTCCAATTTGTGGGTTTACATTAATGTTGAAGTTGTGAGCCAAGACAGATTTATTGCTGTGTATAGTGATCTTTCTAACGAGGGCAGAATAACTTGCTTGTTAGTAGAGGTCAGCAACAGCGCTAGTTTAAATCTAATTTCTCCAGAGTTTGTCATATCTCCACCCAATCCAAACTTTTCTCAATACTACTGGATCGATGTATCTATTGTTGACCAATCCATGTTTATGATTTTTGATTCTCTGAGTGAACAAAATGGTGGAGTAGTCGCAATTGGCGAAATGAAGAGCTCAGTGTTGGGAATTGTGGTATTTGGAGATAAAAACAGTGCCGTAGTTCAAATGGAAGGTAGAGTCAGCGTGCCAAATGCTCATTTAACTGTTGGTCGTACTTATTTTACAACTTCCAGAGGTAGGATGCACGAGGGTGCATTTTATGGGGATATAAGCGAACTCGATCCTGAAAATTATTTAAAAGTTGGTTCCACTGTTATATCAGATAGCTCGAGGATAGGTGTTGCTGTTTCAAGTTCAGAATTGTTATTAAAGTAAAAAGAATTTAGTCGTAAGAATCTTTATTGATAGATAGAAAAAGAATACTTGAAGAGTGCTGTTGAGGCACTAACGCACTGTCCATGTTTGTTTATCTATTTATCCTTATGATTCTTACTTTTGATGAGTTGAAAGCTCATGGAGTTCCGGGTTTGAAGAACTGCGAAATATCAAAGTCACGCGTTTCATCCTCCTTTCTGGGCACTGGATCAATCCTATTAATATCAAGCTCTTCACAAGCTCCTTCCTCCACAGCATCATGGAGGTTTACCTTTTGCTTTTTAGATGCTCTTTCATTAGTTGATGCTTGCTTTTTAGGTGCTCTTTTCTTTGTTGATGCTTGCTTTTTAGATGCTTTTTTCTCTGTTGATGCTTTCCTTACTTTAATAGGCTTTCCTTGATTCTTGATTGGCCCTCTCGGAACGTCTGCGACAAACATTGCATGATTGATTTCTTCTTCTGATTCGATACTGTCCAGCATTTCTTTGGTGCGACTTCTTCTGGTGTCGAGGGGCAAGTCAGTGATGTTTAAATCAGGAAACAATTCGTGAAGGTTATCTTCAAAGTTTTTTTCAAAGGCGTCATCACCATTTCCCTTTTGGATAAAGTGATGTTTCTCCCAGGGTAGTATCACACCTTGATTCTTTATACAAAACCGCAATCTAAAAATTGGAGTGTTGGTGCACGAATCATTATCAAACTCTTGCAACCTCGTTTGGGCGAGTTGAAACTTGATTCTGAAATCCTGCCTTTCTAGACAAAGGTAGTTCACTTTCAAAATTGGGCCAGTCGTGACATTTGAATTTTCTTCAAGGTTTACAGTCATATTTAAGCGATCCTCTTGCTTCAAGTCACCTTTATCCGTGCACAGGCGAAATTTGAAACCATTGACGTCTTTCACAAGTATTTCTAGTAAAGCAATAATAACTGCTGATTCACCGTGATTAATAATTGTGGCGATCAAATTATCTTGGCCGCTAATAATTGATTGCACTGAACATTTTGTCCTACAGGCACTTTTAACTTCAATCCAATTCATTCGTTTGTGGATTGAGGTTGGCTATTTATTTGCTCCAATAGACAAAAAGCTTACAAAATACTTAATATTTCAAAGGAAGGAGCTTTACACTCAGACTAAAGCTGGTGCCTGCTTCTAAAATCACATCAAAAACATCGAGCATATTATTTGTTTGACGCGCGATCGCAGTATGAAAACATGTTGCGCCTTCCATCACAAATCCAATTTATAACAAAGTGGGAGTTGGTGTCAAGACGACTTGGAGAAAAAGGAAAATTGATGAAATCCAGCAGAGCATAAGACAAGTAGCTCAAAAATGTAATCTCTTATTCAACATATGATGACACTATTAGTTATTAAGTTCTCGGATGGTTTTGGTGTGTCCAAACTCAACAGTATTCAAAGTAAGTCACACAACACAACAAAAGTACTCAACATGTTATTGTAGTGGGTGGTGGAGCGAGTAAGAGATTTGATCCCATAACTATCGATGCAGATGCACTATTCAATTTGTTGAAAGATAATATGAAAGTTCAAGATGTTGCAACAAAACTCAAGGACCTAGGGATTGATGGGGAAACATTTGTTGGCATGGTTCAGAGCGACTATAAGGATTTGGAAGTAGATTTGACTCTGCAAGTTAGAACAGCTCTTCGCTACTTCGCGAGGGAAAACTTTGGAATTGAGAAATATTTGGATTAAAATATTCTTTATCTTCACCCATCGGTTCTTCTCGTTCTTTTGTTGTTGATAAGAGCATTCTATTCTCTGATGCAAATTGATTCACAATTACATGTAATTCATGTGATTATGAAATCATTTGCGACGATTATTAAAATCTGGCAATCTTTTTAATCTCTGGGTCAAGATTCTTTTAATTGTGCACAATGATGACAGACACTAGAGTTGTTCTGCTTTATACTGGTGCAGGAAACAGAATATAAGCGCTCTTCCGATCTGGTGGCTATCATCTCCAGATTATAGTCTGTCTGTGTTTTGATTGTTTTTGTGCCTTTCAAAATGTGACCAGAAGGGTTGATGAGAGTAGTATACATATCACATGGCAGATCAGCACATATTTCTAATGCAATAACTTTCTCTGGATTGTATTTACACGTTCATTGATGCCTGGCAGCATTTGCATATGACTGTGGTTGATTACAAAATGTACAAAGCACGAACGATTTGTTTGTATTATAACTGCTTGCTTTTATTAAAATAACATGTCTCTCATTAATGTAGTCATGTATGCAGTTTGCTTTGCCTTTATAAGGGTATCATAATTCTCTTGTGATAGGCAAACATGTCTGACTCCGTTAATGTCAAAAGGTAGAAAATGGACTTTGAAGTAATCTTCTATTGGTATTTTATGCTGCTGTTGTTGTCTTTGTCAATTAGATTGCTCGATAAAACCTTTGGAGGAGCTTTCCTGCCTTTGGCTGGTTCAGGTTGGTTGTGGATATATGGTACGATCATAATTTGTTGTTGCATGTTTAAGTTGTTGTTGTGCGTTTTGTGTATTGTTGATTCGTCATTCGGTCTGTTTTGCTTTCTCTCGATATTTTAAGTTGACTCCGTTGCCATCTTCCTTCATTTGGGTTTTTATTGGCCGCATAGGGCCGCGACCTGTTCTGTGAAAATCCTGCAGATTTACTTTATTGATGTTTATAGTGATCCTTCGTTATCATCAAATTCCTAAAAGTATTCGATGACATAGATTGGCGCCGTAGTGATAAAATATCACGTCTTCCTATTTTTTTCTTCAGATTCATTTGCATCGAATGCAAATGAAGGCCTTGTTTTTTTGAAGCGAACGCTTTCTGTATTTTTGGTTGATCCTCCAGCTGTTGTGCCTTTTTCTCTGTTGGCTTGATTGTTCTCTTACTTGGTCTTGTGCTCATTTTTTTGATGATCCGCGCACATATTTATATTAATACAAATATTACAACAAAGTACAAAATGCACATTTTACATAACCGACATGACATATTTCATATGCTCTTCGTGCATGAAGTATCATTTCGTATCTTTCGTCTCCCTCTTGGATGTCCGATGATGTAATGTGATGAGTATAATTGTTCCTTCTCAGACTCGGTAATGTCGTGGGGGATTGTTTTGCTACTGTCGAAATGGAAAATTGTATGGTAAATTGGGTTTGAAGGCACCCAAAGTAAGACACAATAGAAGACCTGCTACATCAAGAGGAATACGACAAAACAACAGACATAAGCGTACTCCAAGGGGGAACAACAGACGTCAACGATCATCTGAAAGAAAACACACCAGAGTACAAAGGAGAAAACATTCACCAAGAAGAAAATCCCCCAAACAAAGGACTCAAAAAAATAATAGACGCAAGCGCTCAACAAGGACGCAGAGCAATAAGCACCAGCGTTCATCGAGAAGGAAGCACCAACGTACACCAAGGAGGAATAGACGTCAACGTTCGACCAATTCAAGACTTGGCGGTAAGGCTGGTAAATTCATTTCTGGCGCCGCAAAGGTTGGAAGCAGCGTGAACAATGTTGTGGAGAATGCCAAGATAAAGGACAAGTGGGGTGCCGCGAAAGCGGTTTTGGGAGCTAGTAGTGATGCGTATGGATTGGGTAAATCCACGAGACGAAGTTATCGTATATTATTAATTCGCTTGCATCCACTTACATCTAGGGTGTGTATTCCTTTAAGATGAGCGAATGCTTCGTTAGCCCGACGCAGTGGTTTATTTTTATACAATGCAATCAAATTAAACAGCCATCAATTAATAATATTGGTTTTATTAGAAGGCTGTTATTGCTGCGCTGAAATTAAGTATAATTTCTCTCTCTCGCCGATAGCTTGGCTACTACAATAACCACTAGGATTGAGAAACTTGTAGAGGTGGGAACGGATTGCAACTGGTGTTGTGCTGGAAATATGTCCGCGGTTATTGTTGGTTTGATCTACAATATGGAACGTCTCCCATGTGTCGCGGTTTCTTCTATTGCAGACCATCTCACCGTCTCGCTCACAGCATAAATAACAATTTCTGTGAGAGAGGAAGGAGACAGCATCATTCACGCAAACTGGAGAACCGAAAGGCTTACCATCTGCAGAAACAATGGTAAAAATCTCCCACGCATTAAGAACACTACGATTGATGAAAACTCTTCCTTTGTCATCGGTTACATAGTGGCCAGTACAGGTTTTGAGTGCGACTTTGGAACCGAAGGTAATTGAGTTTTTAGCAGGTTGTGTATTCATTTCTTCCAACATTCTAACTCTATTCTCCAAGGTAATTTGTCTTTCGCATTGATGCATCAAAACTTGGTTCATGATAAGTGATCGGTCATTTATGTTCTCAAGAGACTGAATGATAGGTGTGAGCTGCTGATGTGTAATCACACCGTATTGTTGGATGATGGCTTGAACTCGAAGTTGAGCGTCGTTTAGGTTTGCAATTTGGTTGTTCATAGGTGCAATTGATTATTAATACATTTTACTTTTTTTGAAAATCCTTTTATCGTAAGGATGCAACTACTTATTTGTCAGTAAAGAAGAAAAAGTAATTATCAATAAACATATAAAGGTTTTTGGCTATTTCGAGCGATCAGACGCGGGACTGGTAATGATCACTGAAATAAATATTTACTTATTTGTTAAAATGTTAAGGGAAGAAGTAATTTTAAAATGTACATATAAATCGTATCTCTATAAATGGTATTGGCGTCAACATGCTAAAGATTAGAATCCCGGTATTCAAATTGATTATAAATAGTTGGTAATCAATACAGGTTTAAAAAACTTAATATGAAGCACACAGACATGAGTCCTGAGCTCTCTAATGCATTCATAGCTGCTATCAATGCCCGCGATCAGATGGAATGTGTGACAACCCAACAAGGTACCTTTATCAAAGTAAATGGTGTGGAAGCTCAAAGAATAACTTCCAACCAGTATGAAGAGCGTCATTGTTCAAGAAGCAAAGGATTTTCTTTAGGAGGCGGGTATTCAGGAGTTAATGTGAACATGAGCCGTAGATCCACGAGACAGAGTAGTACAAATAAGCAGAACGACAGCACAATTGATTTTGTAAGCAGTGATAGTACTGTCCTCTTTGTTTCAAGTGATGGAGATAAGATGCATGTGTTCAACACATCGTCAAACCGAAGAATCAACGGCAGACAGGTGAGAGATGTTCAAAATCATCAATCTTCATGCGACGTTCAAGCAAACAGTGTTGAACATCGTTGATCTGCAAAACAAATAATAAATTGTTATATAAATATTTATTTGGTGGAAACACATTTCTAATTCCTGTACTGCAAACTTTTAGCATGGCTAGAAAATGATTCCCAATGTCCCATCGCCTTTATGATACCAATACTTTCCAACACTCCTCTGACATTTTGCCCAAAGTTATCGAATTGGTTAATGTGACCACAGTTCAGGCAAATAGAGATCGGCGATTGGATCATACTTAATTCTCGTTGTTCGTTGTTTCTTTCTTTCCTGACGTGAGCATGAAACAGAGTTTGAATGTTGGACCCTCCAAGCAACTTATAATCGTGCATTGTGGGGGCACAAACTTGTGCAGTAAAGTGTGTAGGAATTTGAACGGAGGTTTGGGGATTAATGGACAACAGTGAGTTTGCAGTTTGACTCAAAGGCACTAAATGACCGCTCATCGAATCATCAATAAAGCTCATAAGCACGGTCTGTCCAAAAATGTTCAATTCTGACCCACTCGAGAAAGTGACAAGTTCACGACTACAGTGGTCACACTTACGAACATGGCCTTCAATAAAAACTTTGGTCTTCATGTACATGTTCATGTTTACATTCCTGCCACTCGTGCTGAAACCTCTTCTTTTTAAACAATCGTCTCTTGGTCCAAGTCTTTTTATAAAACGAAATAATTGTCTCATCCTTATCATAATTTTCAGTTCTGAGTCCTTGCAACATACCAATGTATGTGGTCCTGTCGTGGGTGCACATCGTGCTTATATTAAGTTTTTGTCTTCCCTAATAATGTTCATACGGTATGATCGAACTCCAAATTTTAACAATAGTCTATAAACAGGTAAACGATCGGAGCAAGGACTGAACTCCAAATACGACTATAAACTATAAACAGGCAATTAGTTTTATTGATCGATAGTAGTCGACTTGATAAAAATATTCGTATTGCGGGCATGGGAACAACAACACACCAGACTCACCACGTCGTAGAAATTTACGAAATTGCCCAGAAACAAGGCCTCATACCAAACAATTCTAGAATTTTTACCAATCCGAAGATTATATCAAACTACACTTTGGAGACGTATGAATGGTGCCAATATGGAAGACATAAATTTCTCGAGAATAATAGCATACAGGTACCTCAACACCATTTTAAACAATCCCTCCAAGACGGCAAGGAATTGGAGGCCACCACTACAACAGGATGCTTAACATTTTGCCAGTGCTCTTCATGCCCGACTATGGCGATAAAGGAACTACAATTGTGTCCGTCAGTGCACCACCACGCAGGGAAAGAACCGTGCTATTGTTATCGTGAATCAAACCACCAAGGAAGTTGTGTATGTAAATTCTGTGACATACAAGTGGCAAGTTTTATGGATAACAAAGAACATGACATCCTGGTCCAACTTGAGTGGGGAATTCGCCGGGACATGGCAGCACTAAAGGCTTCATTTTGTAACAATCAATTATAAAAATTAAACTTTAATTATCATATGCTCTATTGCATAAACCACAGTGTATCTCCAGACAGTTATTAGATGTTATTTTCGAAAGTTGACTGTCTTTTTCAATCTTGTATTGGGTTAGTTCGCGGCGATGCTTTTTGACAACGCCCCCAAAATACGAACTCGATGCACTTCTGGTTTCATAGCGATAAAAGGTTATTTCATATGTGCTTTGTTGTTCTTTTACTGTTTTGGCGTTGCAAAATAGCCAAACATGTTTAAAATTGTCGTCACCGCAAGAAAAACCGTTTCTTTCAAGAACCGCAACATCATCTCTAGAAATGATGCGTGCTGGCAACAATGTTACATGATCTTCGCTGGGCCTAATTTCGATTGCTTTCCAATCGTTGTTCTTGAGAGTGTTGACTTCCGTCATTGGCCGAGTAATGAAATGACAATTATTACTGGTTGACCATTATAGATGACAGGTTTAACAAGGAAGAAAATTGATGATACGCAACTTTTAAAAAACATATATTGAATCAAATTTTCGGAATCTAATTCTATTTTCGATTTGATTTGGCTTTTGTACATGAATTGCAAATAAAATAAAATGTGTGGAGATTTTAGATGTTCTATTTTCCATTATGTGCGTGTATTCGAGTTCCTCAAGCAGTGGACTTGTAATTGTTGTCACCAGCTTCATGATCAATAATGACCAGATAATCACATCTTTGTACATCTATGACGAAAATGAATAATGTCTCTGAAGCGCGATCATGATTGTTGTCAACATGTTGAATGATAAATCGTATTCTGTTGGTATTGTTCGTTGCGATTTGGCTATCGGTTGATGTGTTGCTTTTTGAATTGATGGCTGTTGAAATGTTGTTCAATATTTCTGACTGTATGAGACTGTATGATGTATAGGACTTGAACACAACCGACTCTCGATTATTGATGTTCAACAAATTATCACTCAACTTTGTTCACAAGGCAAGAGCATACTCAAAGTTGGTGAAGAATGCAGAACTTGTCCCTTTTTCATTGTATGTGCACTGGCCATATTGCAGGGATATTTGCCCATACTGTGATTTTAATCGATACAAACGAGACACGATAGACCACGATGCAATGAAGAAGTCCTATTTACGAGTCATTGATCAATTTTTCATGCAAAATCCTGAATTCCAAGACAGAAAACTAAAATCCATCTTCTTTGGTGGAGGGACCCCAAGTCTTGCTCAGCCGGAAACATTCTCATCAATAATTCATCAAACTAGCAAATACATAAGTTTTCTTCCCGATGTGGAGATAACAATGGAGGCGAATCCAACTTCTGTTGAATCTGACAAGATCAAAGAATTTAAACAAGCTGGTATAAATAGAGTATCTATTGGTGTACAATCGTTTGACGAAAGAGATTTAAAGTTCCTTGGCAGAAAGCATTCAATACAAGAGGCTGTTAATGCAATAAAGATTGCTCAAGATTCTGTTGGTCAGGATCGTGTTAGTTTAGATTTAATGTTCGGTACTAATCTACATGCATCAGAACCTGATGCTTGGAAGAAAGTCCTTGAGGTATCGTCCGTCTTGTTTTAAACGTCTTATTCAGTATAGACTGCTCTGGACCTTGGTACACAACACATCTCATTATACCAATTAACTGTTGAAAAGAACACGTCGTATGTATTGTCCTACTCTTTGTTTGTTACACGTCTTGTTTAGATTTTACAAAAAACACGCCAAAGGAGAATTTAATCTACCTTCTGAAGAGATTTATGAATATCTCTATGATACTGCAATAAATGTAAGTCTTGACTTTATCTTTTGTGTAAATTTTTTAGATGTGTGCTGAGAAGGGTTTGAAACAATACGAAGTGTCAAACTTTTCGTCAAGTGAGAGTACTCAATCTAAACACAATGTTCAATATTGGAAGAGCCGAGATTACATTGGAATCGGGCCGGGAGCACATTCACGCCTTACTCTACCAAACAATGAGAGGGTTGCTGCCGTACAAATTATGCAACCTGAACAATGGATGCACGAAGTCAATGGAGATGATGTCTATAACAAGATCATGCCGGGAAACATCAAAGTGGATAATTTAAGTACTCAGGAGCGAGTGGACGAACTTTTCTTAATGGGACTTCGACTCGTACAGGAAGGTGTTAGCGAGAGCGCTCTCGCCCATCACAGCGGCCTAACTTTCTCTTCTGCCCTCAATAAAAATATACTCAACCAATTAATACACCACGAGCTTCTCAGAATGGAGGAAACACAAAATGACAAGAACTTGGTGGCAACATCCAAGGGAATTAAGGTACTGAATTCTGTATTGTCGACTCTGTTGGATTAAAAAATATATTTTTTAAATTTTATTTAATAATTTACATAAATTTTTTAGATGGCAATCTAAATCTTTACATCATTAGCAAAATGAGATTGACCTAGCTGTAGTTGTCAAACTGGTTTGTGAGATTTGATGTCTTCTATTCTTCTGTTTTTTTTCAAAGAAATCAATACCAATATGATAACAATAACAGAAAAACAAACAATCATCCCAAAAAGAAGGATAATAAAAATAGGTACAAGATACGAAGCCATATTTATCGAGTATTGGTCATTGTTTGTAGCCACTTGACTTTTTCCATCTTGATTTTCTATACCCATTGAAAAAATAGACATCTTTAGCGTATCGTTTGACAGTTGTTCGACCCTTCTCATATTATTGAAACTAGAGTAATCCATCCAACTCTGAGACACCACGTAGTTAAATTTATCGTTAGTGAACACATCTGGATTGAGATTTCTTTGATTTAGATCAAGATTAACACGGCAAACATTATTACCATCAGAATCTAATAGTCGGCCAAACACGATACCACGATCGACTTCTGACACACCTAGGATAATTTTGTACAAAGTAGACATACTGAAAGAGCAATGTGTTCTTCCGGATAATAACACATCATTATTCTGTACGAACAATTCTAGATATTTTGTATTGGTTCTCTGTTCATAATCTAAACCCAATCTTATGTACCTTGTAAGAGCTAAACTTATCCACAACTCAATAACACTGCCATATGAATTTGAATTTATCACAAAACTGCAAAAGCATGTTTTGTTCTTGATTTGATATGATAACGTGCTGGACAATGCTCTTCTTAACGAACTTGGGACAGCAAACATATTCTCTATAATAACAGCATCATTTGCATAGGTTACTTGTTCTATAGGTAGCGAGTTATAAATATTACTCAAGCTACCATTAAACTGATAGATAAAGCTCTCAGCAGACTTAGTATTGAACATTACCTGATCCGTAGTATTTGAAGCTGCTATAGGATCTGTAAAGGTTGCTTTTGTAGCTGAGGTTTGACCAGATAGCTGAGTGGTAGGAGTGTCGTTTAGTGTCTGGGTTACGGATATTAATACAGTTGTAGCTGGAGAAGAAGATGGTGTTGAAATAGGGGATAATGTTGCCACAGTAGTGGATGTAGAGGCAATAGAAGTTGTAGTAGATGTTGGAGATGTAGAAGGTGTTGGAAGAATTTCTGATGAATTAGTTGATACTGTAATAGATTGTGACGTGGGAGTAGGTGTTGCTGCAGAAGTAGGTGTAGACGTTAAATATGATGTAGAGGAGGAATTAGAACTATCACCGGAAGTTGATGTTACAAAAGGTGTATGTGTGTCGGTGCTAGATTGATTAGGCGTTGATGTTGGAGTTTGTGTTACGGTATGGATAGAGCTTGGATTGGAGGTCGGAATAGTGGAGGTTGAAGATGATGTAGGCGTGAGAGTGGGATTAAGAGTAAACGAAGGAGTTGGCGGGGGGCTTTGAGCTGATGTAGGTGCAGGTAATATGGTTGGAACAAAGGTAGGTGATGTTACAGTTGTCGGTGATGAGGTCGAACTGGTTTCTGGTGTAGGTGTAGATGTAGGAGTTGAGGTAGGTGTCGGAGTGGGAATTGAGGTTGTTGTCTGTGCTGTAGTTGGCGTAGGTGTAGGGGTTGGTGTTGGTGTTGGCATAGATGTTAGCGTTGGAGTAGGTGTAGATGTGGGAGTAGAAGACGGAGAACCTGTCGAAGTTGGTAAAGATGCGGGCGTAAATGTCGTTGTTATAGTAGGCGTAGGTGTTGGGGTTTGTGCTGGAGTAGGTGTTGGAGTAGGAGTGGTGGGAGTTGGGGTAGTCTCAGTAGGCATTGGAGTAGGTGTAAGAGTTGATGTGGGAGAGGGAGTTGGCGTGTTAGTCAATGTTAGCGTAGGTGCTGGCGATGGTGTGGGTATCAGTGTGGGTGTTGGAGTAGGTATAGGGGTTTGTGTGGGTGTAGGAGTCTCTGAAGATGTAGGCGTTGGTGTTGGAGTAGGAGTAGGTGTTGGAGTTGGAGTGGGTGTTGAATTAGGCGTTGATGTGGGTGTAGGTGTAGGTGTTGGAGTTGGAGTGGGTGTTGGTGTTGGAATTGATGTGGGTGTAGGTGTTGGAGTAGGAGTAGGTGTTAAAGTAGGGGTTTGTGTGGGAGTAGTAGTGGGAGTTGGGGCAGGAGTTGAGGTAGGTGTAGGTGTAGGTGTAGATGTAGGAGTTGAGGTAGGTGTAAGCGTTGGTGTTGGGGTGGGTGTTGGAGTAGATGTTGGAGTAGCAGTGGGTGTTGGAGTGGGAGTGGGTGTAGGGGTGGGTGTTGGAGTAGGGGTAGGGGCTGGAGTAGTAGTGGAAGTTGAGGTGAGTGTCGGTGTTGGTGTTATCGTCGGGGTAGACGTTGGTGTGGGCGTCGGTGTGGATGTAGGTATTGGTGTCTGAGATCTAAATTGTGCAAAAATTATGTTGTGATAATTACCAGCTGATGCAGAATAAACATATTCTGTAAATGGCAATAATAGAGGATAATTCTGATCTATGGTCGAATTTATGCCAAGTTGACCGAAACTAAAATTGTTGTTAAAAGGTAAAGAGTTTAATCTTACTTATTTCTACCAAATACGTATATTGTACCATCCGAGGCTAGTAGCAAACTATGGAAGCTACCTCCGGCAGCTTGAACAAAGGTTTTATTGTAGTTGATCAGTGTTGGGACCTGTACTTCTGGGTACATCCCAGTATAATTCAGTCCCAATTGCCCGTATCTATTTGATTTTAAATCAATCCAGAAGGTTGATTATTACGTGTTCGAGCCAAAGCTATATGCCCTTCCATCGGATTTTACAAGTAGTGAGTGAAACCCCCCACAAGCAATGGATATAACATTATTTGTTATAAAGTTGGGAGTGTTAATTCTGTTCACTGTAGAGTTAATACCAATCTGACCTCTTCTACAAGTATTAGTTTAGTTGATAAATTTCTGAATAAACTAACACATTATATCCCATTCCAAAAGCAGATCCATTCCTAGACAATAACAGCGTATGAAGGTTACCAGATGCTGCGTAAAGAATTGTTTGATTCGTCAAACCAATCGCTGGCTGTGGTGTAGATCTTGCAGTCGTATCTCCAACACCTAATTGACCATAGCTTATCGTTATATATTATGGAAGAAATTAATGTACCTATTATCTCCAAATGAGTACACATACCCATCTGAAGTTACCACCGTGGTATGAACATTTCCACAAGCTGCATTGATGATTCTTTTATTTGAAAAAGAGGTTTGCGGAATTAATGTAGGATAACTTTTAGAAACATCAGATCCAACTCCAAGCTGCCCTAAACTATACAGTTAAAAAAAATAATTACGCGTTCTAGTTACCTATTATCTCCAAATCCATAAACTGATCCATCTGATGTGTATATAATCGAGAAATAATTTCCAGCCGCAGCGCCCACAACGGTTCCATTAACATAGACTGGTAGAGGGTAATATACCTGACTTCCTAATGGTATATTGAATCCCAGCTGTCCATTACTGAAGTGTCAGAGTCTTGGTGTATCAAGCTGGCTACCTGTTATTTCCATAAGTGTACAGAACCCCTTCAACAGTAACTAGTATTGAATGCAAACCACCTGCGGCTGCTTTCGAAAAATTTGCGTTGATTGGCACAAGATAAGGAGTATCTTGTTCCGTATAAGCTGAGTTTATACCTAATTGACCATATCTATTAAATCCCCAGGAATATACAGATTGTTGGAGAGAGACCTGCAGAAGTAGTATCAAAACAACAAGGATTGATGTTAATGGCATTGCGTTGAAAATATATAAAATAAGCAGCGGGTTTATTCTAGTTTGGTCATTGAATCAGAATCAATGTTACCGTAAAATAATGACATTTGAACTGCAACATGAACCACAGCATACGAAGAGATATCTGGTGAAGCACAATATTGCTTCTACTAGGAGCAACACACTTAATAATATAGTCGCGGAAAAGAAGGTCAACCTGTTTACAACATTAAATCTACAATGTCGGACGACGATGAGTCTCACGAACTTACAGTTCTGCAGATGGATAAGGTAGCTATATCTAATGCAAGTGGGGCTCCCGATAATGACTTCTTCATTACAACAAGAGCAAAAGTTGGAGATGGGTACTAATTTAAATGTCAAAATTCAATTAACCTTTAGAGAGTTAAGGTCTGGCAAATCGATGAGGGCATTGAAGAAGATGAGAGAGGAAGAAGCCTATGCAATTTCTTCAGCTCTTAGAAGAGACATTGGATCAATGCTATCGCAGGGGACAATGTTGGAGCAGAAACGCGGCGAAATGAGATTAATACAAGAAGACTTGAATCAAAAACGAAAACAATATGAATCGCAAGAGGAAGTGTGGAAACGAAGAGAAGAGCAACTTCAGTTGAAGAAAAAGGAATTTTACGAAAAGATTCAAGAAATGAAGAGCTTCACTAAACAGACAGCTGGCAAAATTGAAAAATACACCGAAAAAGCAAAAGAAGAAAAGTATCAAAATGAACAAAAAGTTAGTTTCACCAATCAAACTGTTTCTAATGAACTCTAGCAAATACAAATTGCCACTCTACAATTACAACTAGTGGCCCTAACAAAAAATAAAATGAAATTGGAGAGGGAGCTCGAAAATGTAATGGAGTGTCAAAAATATTTGGATTCAATCATGAAACTCGAGACTCAATTCGAAACCATGGATAACATTACGAAAAGATTTGACACGCTGAGTTCAACCAACAAGGAACTCTCGTCTGAAATTGATCAAGACAAGAAGGAGATTAGAGAAACACAACAAAAATTAAAAAACTCACAAAAAGAAGGTCAAAATCAAATCTTTGAACTCAACAACAAGTTGAGCACGACTAGAAATAAACTAGAAAAACTAAAGTCACTAAATAACAAGGACGAAAGCGACCTTAGGAATTTAGAGGACGTTTCGATGAAAACATCCCAACTCCTGGGACAAGTAATCATGAGTGTAAATAATTTGTATTCTAGATGTCAAGACTCCAGGCACGGACAAGTACTCCAGCCAGAAGATAACCACCCGCTCACCCTGCTCGACATTATAAAGACACGAGTCGACGACCTACGATTCATCAAATACTCACTAGAAGAACAAGTAAAAAAACAACCCACGGCATCACCATCGGATCACGTCAACAACAATATCAATAAAAACAATACCAACAACAATACATGAAAATAAACGCTTTTATAAAGTAACAATCTCTCCAGCACTATTCCTCCTCAAATCCAAACAACTCAACACGTCGTCGCCAGTCCCATTCAGTCTCCTGCTCAACACATGCTCTCTCACCAAGCTCTTCATCTCTGCATGTTCGCTCAGCATGGGCCTGACCTGCTTATAAGGAATCTGCAAAACAATTTCGGGAACATAGGGCTGCAGAGGCCTGCACTTTGTCAAACAATTCACGAAACCTTGCCAAAGCAAATCGCTCTCCCAAACCTTCTTCTTTATCAATCGCATCAACACGCCGCTAATCGCCGGTGCCAAATCCTCGCACACGCCCAAGCTCTGAATCACGGTCCTCATGAACAAGGCAGGGATGGGATTCAAATCCACCAACACCTGTAACGAAGTGGCCAACACTTCCCTCTTGAACACGTTTCGATAACTTGGCGAGAAACATAGTTTGGTGGCCTGTATGATTCTGAATCGACGCGTCTTGTCTCCATTGTCCAATCGATGCAAATCCACCAAAATCATTTGCGGGCTCATGTAGTGATGGGCTTGATGCCCGGGTAACGCAGCGCCGTGCATCAGTATCTTGTTGAGCGCTTGTTCCTGCAGATCATCGGGCAGCATGATCAAATCGGGCAGCGCTTGTTTTAATTGCTCCCTGTTGAGGTGACAAAGAATGGGAATCAAGAATCGAACGTCCTTCTCTAAACAAGTGTTGTGGGAGTGATGATCAAAGTAGACCGATTTGACGGCGCCGATCAAATCTTGCGGAATGTTGGTGTTGGTTTGGTCCAAGTAATCCACGACGACTTGTACGAGCTGTAGGGCTAATTCTTGAGCTCTTGGGTCCGAATTGTTCTTGATGAGATGGATCAGATGCGGATGTGTGGGCGATAGATTCTTGACGTGTTCGCAAATTTCGCTCAGCAACGTATCGCGCGCTTGTGATTGTTCCAATTCGACGAATACCGACACCAGGCGAGAGAAGGATTCTTGACCGGTGCAAATGCTCAGGTACAATTGACAATTGCTCTTCACGGCCGATGGGGTCCATTCCGATTCTTGCATGTTGATGGTTCCGCTGGGCAGATTTATCATCTCGCTCGGCGTTTTCGGTAAAAGTAATTTTTCCAAATGTTGAACGGCATGGGATTGAATCAAGGGTTGGAATGCGGGCACGGTGAATAATTTGATCACCACTCTGATGGCCAAACTACGTACGTGTTCGTTGTGATGCGTGCTGTAGATGAGAAGGTGTTGTAGGCATGCGTAACGAAGCGGTTCTCTCTTGATGATTAAATCTCTGAGCGTGATGAGACCGGTTGCGATTTGTTGATTGTTTTCAATGTATTCGCAAACTACTTTGAGACAGTGATCCGTGATTTTGGGACACTGACAAATGAGGTCACGGATCAGTAGGTCGGTGGGATGTACTTCTCTGATTACTTCTAGCAGGGAATGGAGCAGGTTGGAATAACGATCTGCATTCTGTGCCATGTACTCGCTCATGAGCCATTGCATGGCTAGTTCAAACCTTGATTTAAAGTCCATCTTGATGTGATTGATTAGGTCTTGATAACGGCTGTGGGTTGGATCCTTGTTGTGGACCATTCTTGTTAGGATGGCGCTCCTCATGAAGCTCTTTCCTTCTCTCTCAAGGTCCTTTTCGGAATGTAAAACTCTTTCCCATGACATGTCTAGAATTAATCTAGTCTCTTGGCTGGTGAGCGGTTTTGTTCGTAATACAAATTCCTTTTCTTGATGTACAATGATGGGTTGCTTTTGTTCTTGTTGCGGTATGGTTTGTTGTTGTTGTTGTGTAGATTGTTGGTGAGTGGCGTCAGTGTCCTGACTCTTGATCATGTCTTCGTCATCATTGTCCTGACTGCTTGTGAGTGAATGTTCATTATTCTTGTCATTTTTTTGTTCCGAAAAATCTGGTTGACTTGACGAGGTCGATCGTTGTAATCTAGGATCCACGCGAGAGTTGATGGAACCTACTCCACTTGGTGTCGGACTCGATAAAAATGCTTGAACCACTCCTTTTTGTGTCAAATCCAACGTGCTCATGGCATCTAGTAAAATTTGAGATATAACATAAAGGTTTACTTGATTGTGGACGACTGTTTGTGGTGTTGCTTTGAACTTTGATAACTTGTCAAGAACCTTATCGGCAAGATCAGTAGCATTGTATGACCCGATGGGAGAGTCGAATAAAATAGAGGGTGGAATGGTCAAGTCTACTTGCTTTCTGGTCGAAAAGTATTCATTGGAGTGATCGTCAAATTCTTCAACGCTGGGTTTAAACCTCTTTGGTTCCGGCCGAACGTCTGGTTCTTGACTGGTGTAGAATTCTTCAAAAGTTCTCTTAGATGGTTCTGTTGCCACTTGAATGTTTCTATCGGCGTAACGAATGGCTGCGTCCACTGCCTCTTGTTTACATTCCAATTGATGTAAACTATTTTGTATGACCTGTCTATATTGTGCTTTTGTACCTGGCATTTTTATCAAATATAAAAGTATGGCCCTTAGTGCAACCTTGACGGAGTTTCTTTGTGAGTCTGTGAATGAAGAGGGTATGGTCTTTGATGCTTTACAAATGGTTGGAATAATCTTTGGCCACCACACGGATCTTTGTTTGGCTACATTGAACATTGCTTGCGTTATGACGCTCAAGTTTGTGAATGGACTAATTAGTTAATGAAACGCATCAACAAGGAGGATCATCTTACACTTCTAGTTTGGCTCCGCGTGCTAACAATAGCCCAAGATACTTCTCTCCCTCCTTCTTTAGCGCACCCACGTGAAGCACTGGATCATTTGCAGGGATCAACATTAAACTAAACATTAAAATGGATATGAATTCAACCTTTATTAAAATGTTTGCATACCTAATGTCTTCTTGTTCGGTTGTGAGTTTAGGTCCTCTTCGCGTCCCGACATACAAAGGGCCTGATGAAGCAGGGAAAGAGTCAATTATAATTAAAGTCTCTAAGAAGTGGTAGGAATGAACCCTAACTCCATCATTATCGTGGTCTAAAAATTCAATAATCTTCTTCTCAAGTACATTCATGATATTCCATAATGCTTGTCTATCCTGCTCTGAAGAAGCGGAATCCAGACATCTAGGAGATACATTAAAAAAAGAGTTATAAATGAGATTTACTTACAATACTTGAAAGCCCTTCTTGTAGGCTGACGTTGAAGATGTTATTATACTTTTCAAAACGTTATTGTTTTGATCACTAGTTAAATAGGACAATGTTCCCACTATATCCTTGAGATTTGTAACGCTTAAAACTATATATTGTTAATTAGAGCAAGGACGTTACGTACTAGCGTCAGCGACTCTGCAAGTGGTAGCGATGAACTTGCATATGTATTTTTTTACTTGAGGGGAATTATCTAAATGAAAATCCAAAAAACTTCCCAAAAATTCACCGAGTAGTGACTGTGAATGTTTATGAATCAATAATTCCTCTGCCTGGGATAATAGTGATACAATGTCGTCTTTTTCGGTTGCTATCTTAGCATCGTTAAGAAGACCAGTCACACGATCTCGGTCTATCTCTAACGCGTTGTTCATCTGTGTGGTTTTTGTGAATGGTTGACCTACAAGTCAACTTACTCAAGAGAGATTGAATAGAAATGACCCCGAACAGATGCGGGAAGTCAAAGTTTTTATGATTCGATTTTTGATAGCCCGGAGTTGAACTCCGCAATTCTTTCTTTTGCACAATCAGCAAAGACTACATGCTTCATAAAATACGTTTTGGAATTTTCACGTGTGGATAGAAGCAACAAATTCAACAAATCAAAAAAAACTTTAAGGGATTTAACATTTTAACAATACTTTATTTATTCCTCATTAACATGTTGGCAAGATTTAAAAGCGGGGTTGTGAAGTTGTATTTCCCCTCGAATGAATCGTCCAATAGCTTTGTCGCTTTATCTGAACGGGGCGTATATCTTAGCGGTGGATCTGTCCATGATGCCTTGTTCATAATTGTTTTCAAATGTGAAAAAGTTTCAAACGAGAATTTCCCATTGTAGTTACCAATTCCTGATTGCCCCACTCCACCAAATGGAAGTACGCTCTCGTTAAAGTGGCCAATACAATCATTGGTCACCACTGCACCACTACTCGTCAACATGCTGAATTTATCTCCGAGTTCATTGTTAGTAGAAAATACATAAAGAGCCAAAGGTTTTTCTCCTTCAAGAATGAACTCAATTGCTTGATCTTCATCATCCACCAAAACAACAGGAAGAACGGGTCCAAAAATTTCGTCAGTCATGACTGCACTTTTAGGATTAGGATTCAATATGATGGTAGGTTCTACAAATTTATCGGACACATCGACGCTACCACCAAAAATGAGCTTGTCCGTGCCACGATAGGGCTCTATCAGTGCACTAATACGCTCCGTATGACGCTCAGAGATGATCCTGCTGTAATCAGCGCTAGCTTTAATGTTCTCACCAAATTGTTTGGTAATCTCGGATTTGAACAATTCAAGAAAAGGTTCAGACACTTTTTTATTTAAAAGTAGATAATCTGGTGCCACACACGTTTGGCCATTGTTTAGAAACTTTGA
Organism: Acrasis kona; assembly: GCA_026419775.2. NCBI lineage: Eukaryota > Heterolobosea > Eutetramitea > Acrasida > Acrasidae > Acrasis > Acrasis kona. Next base: position 33,746 of record JAOPGA020001373.1, on the reverse strand, counting down.
CCATACGAGCCTCCTGGCGGCAACTTCAATATTCAATTCTGCATCTACATAGCATGGACTTTTGCCTCCCAATTCAAGACAAACAGGAGTTAAATTTCTAGCGGCATGTTGCATTATGATTTTACCCACATTTGTGGAACCGGTGTAGAAAATGTGGTCGAAGCGACAGCTTTCTAACAATGTTGTGGTCTCCAATACAGCTCCCTGCACTACTCTGACTACTTGAGGATCCAAATATTTACTTATGAGCTCTGATAATAATTTGCTCACATTAGCAGAGAGTTCGCTCGGTTTCACTATGCACACACAACCTGCACTTAAGGCTCCCGCTAATGGTTTAATTACGAGGGAAATGGGATAGTTCCAGGGGGATATAATAAGCACTACGCCCAAAGGCTCATAAACCAATTTGCCCCTACTTGGGGCATTGCTCAAAGCTCTTGGTTGAGCATCAATTGGCCTCATCCATGATTCAAAGTTTTCTAACAGGTAGTTAATTTCGTCTAGTGGTCCATGAATCTCCGCTTTTTGAATCAAATCATTTTGTCTTAGGTCTTTCACTTGTGCTTCTTTGAGTGCTTCCTTGTTTTCGATTAACATTTTCTTTAGTTGGTTCAAATTATGAGCGCGATCCGATGCGTTTCTGTTCGCTCCACTTCTGTGGCTTTTGCGCAGTTCTTTGACCATCTCCTTATAATCCGTTGATAGGTCTGCATTATCTTTGGTTGCTACTTTCTCGTCAGCTACAGCTTGTCCTCCGTTCACCTCCTTCTCTGTGTCATTGGTTGCGTCCGGCATCTCCGCTTAGTCTTTTTACAAAATGATTTCAAATCCATCCATTCATTTTGAAAAAAATTATGTGTCACATTTCAAATTTCAAACTCACAATTTGATTAAGACATTTTGTTGAAAATATTTGGGACTTTATTTTAAAAATTGATTACCCCAAATGTTGTTCTTACTTCAGACAGGCTTGAAATAATATTCCAGTTGTCTGCAGCGGTTTGTCATCTACCTTTTCTGTGATACATTCGTGGTTTTTTAGTCCATCTTGCTTCTGATTGAATAGAAAATAAAATTCCTTCAGTCTAAGGCAGGTTAATATTACAATAAACTAGTTGACTACCACAATATTGGATAGAGATGAAATGTTAGCATCAAACGAATCGATGTTTTTGTTATTTTAATCATTAATGATGAGTTACGTACGTTATGATGTCCTGATTTAATGAACAATATTTTCACGGTATTTCTGAAGACGCAAGTAGATTAATTTTTTCGATTGTGTCTCACAAACAAGAATGACTAATTTTGTTTCTAATGTTGGTCGTGTCTGTATTATTTATTGAAGTTCGGAGATTAAAAATATGATGACGCGTCTCAAATCTGTGGACCAAGTGACTATTGTCGAGTAGTGTACCATGAGGAAGAACAATTTCAATCCCTAACTCATAATTATTCATGTTTTATTAGAATACATTGGTAGTTGAGGTTAGCTAATTGTGCTACTCAACCTGTTGAAATAGGACATAGAATTAAGAAATACTAATACTACAATAATAATGCAGTAAAGTATTCTCTCTACTGAATTGTACAAATTTTACATAATGAAGCGTATAAGGTGTGTAATGGAATCTCTTTGGGCTAATGATCCTCTTTTTGCAGCCTGATAAGCTCTTTCCTCTTCTTCCATGTCCAACATTAGTTTTATAGTCTCTTTGTCACCTCCTTGACAAGCACCATATAAGCCTGAGGCCCAATCGTCCGCACCCTTACTAATCATTAAAAGTACAATATCATGATGTGCCCCATAGCAGGCTCCACACATTCCAGAGTTCCAATTTTTGGCACCATTCTTGATTATTAAATTGATTGTTGGAACGTCTCCGACGTAGCACGCATTATATAGTGCTATGTCCCAATTATTTGCACCATGTCTTATTAGAAGCTCCACCACTTCTATTTTTTTCGACCGACAAGCTCCCCCTAAAGCCATATTAAACATGGTCGCACCATTTTCAATTAAAAGTTCGGCTATCTCATAATGACCTCCAGCGCAGGCATTTCGCAAGGCCTCGTTTCGAACCGTAGAACCAAACTCCAAAGCTAATTTCGCCAATCTCAAATGTCCAGCCAGACATGATGTTAGAAGACATTCATTAAAGTTGTGACTTGTAGGTCTTAAAGAAAGTAGCTTTTGTACACAAAAGAAATCTCCCTTATAGCATATGCTCCTTAAATAAATTAAAAAGTTTACATCATCGAGTGTTTCATATGGATAGCACAGGATAAATCCATCAAAGTTCAATTCGTCTGCCTTATCAAGCTTTTCCTTTAAGTCTCCTGGTAATTTTGTTGCATATTTTATGCTTCGCATTCGAAGAGCCTCCTCCCAATCAACAGGCGTCTGGAAGAGGTTAGGGGAACTGCACTCTGAAGCGCAGACAGAGTGCGTAAGTATCACAACATCAAAGAACCCTGTGTTCATTTTTGTCACGATCACCAGACTTCCCGAAAAAGAATATTTTACAGAACGGGCTAATTATCCGCATATTTGTAAGACCATGTTAGCAAAAATAGTGAAAAGTAAACATTGACTGCTCAACAGCTTCAACGAAGAGTCAAATATAAAAACATGACATTAGTTAGTGATTCGGAGTGAATTAAGTAACAATGCAGTATTAATCATAAAATTAAACTGCTAAACAAGTATTTACAACAAACATCGTAATTTTTTAACATGATGAGGGGGAACTTTACAAAACGATCAGGGGGTCAACCTTGATTCACACGACAGACTGGTGGATACTCCGACCAAGTTACTCTCCAGGAATATCAACGGGAAGCTCAAACTACACCTCGTGCTGGAGGATCTCAAGAACGAGATGAACATTAACAAGGCCAGGAGATGAGGCCTTCCTCCGTAAAAACCTTTTCCCATGCTCAGTTACCTTTGGATCTAAAATAAACTCTAGAGATGCAGGAGTAGCCACCATTGTCCATCCAGCCTGTACATTATCAGACTAATTCACAACCACATAGCAAGATATACCCTCCTCTGCGTTAAGGCTCTATAAACTCAAAAAGGGAAGCTAAATCTCTTTGAACATATTCACCTTTTTAGACGATCCATTACAAAGGAGACACCAAACATCTATACACACACCAAACACATAATGACAAAATACACTGAAATTACTCAGGTCTACTAGACCTAAAAATACATACACACGATATAAATAAACCCCACGAACATAAATACCAAAACGCTACGAACAAAACATCGAAAAACAAACAAAACAAAAACTAACTAAAACATGCCAGCATAAAGCACGAAGACAACCCCAACCAAAAGGACCAGGCCCTAAAAACTAAATATATGAACACCACCAGCTCTACTTTAAAGAAGACTGTGATAGAGATTTCCTGGGATTTGTCAACGAACTACTTAATGAACTCCAGGACACCTCCGAAAACGGCCCAATGTGGATCAAATTTCAAAAGCAGTCCAATCTTACGAGAAATCCCAAGAAGAAGTTCCACCCCAGAGACCCACCACACCACCAAAAAGACAAAACATCCCCCTGACCTCACCGAAACCAATCCACAAGTACTTTGAAAGTGACGACGACATATTTGAGTCCCCCAAAAAACCTCATACTTGCTTCGATCCGGGGTGCATTCAAAGTAGACTGGCGTGATACGGGCCCTACGTCAAGATGACACTGTCCTTCGACCCTTTGGGATGATGACGCTTTTCGTTTACACGACACTTGTACCCAATAAACCTATATATTTATTATTTTTATTATAATTTTTTTAACATGATGAACATAATGACGAACGACACATCAAAGAAGGTTCTACTAACATGGACTGTTGGTGAAAAGTGCCTGTAGAATATAGATAACGAACATGACACTATTTAGACCACTCAACTTGTCTTGAGCAGATAGTAATTGATTTGAAAAAACGCAACTCGATGAATATTTAAAGCATACAAATTCAAGCATTACTAACAGCCAACAAGTAAGTATTTTTGAATCACTCAATAGACCAAACAACTCTATCCAGAACTCTACACACGTGATGGAAATGTAGATTTGAATCATTTACACGATCGCGTCTTGGCGATTAACATTTGATCATGGATCGATCGCAAGTCGTAGAGCACATATTACCAAAAATAGCATAATCTTTTCTACAACAATTTATGATTTTGGTTCACAAAAATTATGCCCCGATCAAATCCAATTAACATCCACTCAAATCAAAAATCAACATACTCAATTACAAATCAGTCAGCGATCGTCGTTTATCGGTTCCTTTATTCTGGGACGTGGAAACCCATTCGCATTCACGAAATGTCAAATTGGAAATTTTGGAATCGGATCCATTACGCTCATGTGTGAAATCACAAATTCAACTCGCTCAACATTATTCGTTTGACTCAATTCATCAAGGTCTGTGCCAATTTATCTCACGTGGATTTGAATCTCGAACATCATGTGTTTTGTAAAATTCTTCCAAAGATTTGCTTCCCAAGAACTTTGGAAATTCAGAAGAACTTTTGAACACCAACCAATCGGGGTTATTCTGATTACAATATAAATAATATCAATATCACCAAAATCTTGACAACCGACCAAAACGCGCGATGCCCTTCGATATTAAGCTGGTTAACAAGTTCATTTTTAGAAGCTCTAAACCTCTTACAGACGTTCAAAAAGCTCAAATTATGCTAATAGGAGATGAAGAGGACAACGTGCAAGATTTAGAGGAGTTTTTTGATGTGGAGAATGAAGGAGTAAGAGGATACCCAGTCACCGATGACGGTGAAGTGTGGTTGAGCGACTATATAGATGAAATTTCAGGCACTGTTTACCATGTGTACCACATGGGTTTTGGAGGAGGAAACATTAAGGGAGTTGTTTGTGTGAATGATGAGATCAACTCTATTTGCGATCATATGGATCATTTCTTTGATGATGCCGAAGATAAAGAATTGTGCAGCATTTTAATGGAGAAGCATCGTGATGACTGGGAAAAACCAAGTATTACCTTGCCTTAGGTTGGTGGAGCTTGATTAAATAAAGTCCACATTGAAAACAAATTGGTACTTAACATGCGTCTGTCTACATCATTTAAAAAAAATCTAATTTAAAACATCCACAACTGATGGAGAGTTGTTGAAAGTTTAATTTCCATACCTGATGTCCAACCACATCTTTTAGATTTAAAGTAAATCAAGTCTCGTGGTCGAAAAAAGTATTTATTGTTGTTTGTTGCTCGTCATGGATAAGTCCAAAGAGCCCTATTGGCTTAGTTTGATAGCCTTAGATACGGTCCTTAGACAGCATCCACGACTTGGACTTTCATTCCTTTTCCACATTTTTCCAAAAGCATTTGTGTATGTATGAGGGGTCATCTTCTTTAATCTCACTAACCACTTTGACGATAAATCTTCTTGGTTCATATTTTATCATCCCGTTGGACATCCTTCTGATATGAGTGGTTTTGAAACGATGCATTGTGTTATTTTATGTTGTCAGATCAAGATTCTGGCCACTGGCTTTTTTTATTTTAATATTTTCCCGGTCCGAAGGGTCAAGATAAGCAGTTATCATCCACATTAAGATTATTTGATATTTCAGTAAGGATAATATTAGGATAATCTCGTAATGTCGGTGAGCACCAATGATGGTACAGTAGTAATCCAATATTGTGAATAACAGCTGTGATAGTTGTTCTCATACAAAAATAAATCAACATAAACAAGAATTAGAACTCGTTTCTGCTCAGGTTATAAGGTGTAATGTGTGGCTAAGTTAACTTTGGTGACTATGATGAAAATTTGAATTTGCTCTTCATTATTTAACATAATAAAGACATTTGATTTGATACAATTGCATTTATTTTTTTGTTTGATCAACATAGTTTTCTAAATCCATTGTCTTTGCTCCTTCGGTACTTTGTTATGTGTTTTTCCCGACCATGTCTTGTTTGACGAACTCTTTGTTTGATATATTGTTGAAACTGTATTTGACGCTCCAGAAACCACCATTACTGTCATTTGTTTATGTGTGTCGTTATCGTATCTGCTCATTGTTGTGTTGTTGTCTAGAATACTGATCTTTTTATCCTAAAATCTGAATGGTCTAAAAAAAGATTGTAATTTTAACAGATCAGAATTGATCAGTTTTGATCTATTAAATGCCCTAAATGAATTTCGGGACGAGCATATTTGTAGACGCGATATTGCACTAATCACTTACCGCACAAGTCTTGTTCCAGGTGATTTTGAGAAAAATTACATTGAGAGACACATTGGGTGTTAAAAACTCGGAGTGGCGTCACTGATAAGCTGCGTGCTGATTCAATCCATGCTTATCCTTTTGAGATACAAAGCGTGACTTGTTGGTTGCACCATTTATTAGTTTACAAAGACCGGAGAATATATAATAGGCGAAGTGGATAAATAACAAAACCTTGATTGAGGCCCACTTGAGTTTGCAAATAAAAAATGATAAACAAATACAATACGTGCCAGCTGACCAAGAACTTTATTTCAAACATTTGGATGGAGATGTGGAGAGATTTTATCTAGAATAATCTTCAGTTTATCACTTCATCAGTCTTTATTAGTGGGTGTTGATGTCTTGTGAACAATAATTGTTAAATGCCTAAATAAAGTCAAAAAGCTCTTCGGAATCATGTTAAATTTGAATTTTTGAAAAGAGACAGGAGAGACAACAGTGAAAACGGAATGGACCTAGATATCAAGTTCGGCTCTATCACTACAACAGTGATAGATACCGAGGTGGATCTAAATATGAAGTTGGAAGTGAAACGTTTACTGCAATTCAAAAAGCAATTAGACGAGGACAGAAAAGAGTTTATATCCAATCTCAAAAAGCGCGAGAAGGACACAGACGTACAAATGGAAGCAACTATGCAATATTTAGCGAAAGAGGTTAAATGCCCCGATAAAAATTGCTTGAAAAACATCACGATCGATCAAATGAAAAAACACATCAACAAACATATTGATTCATACGATCAACCACAACAAATTCAAATCGATTTGGCAGCCAAGCGGTTACCAACATTAAAGAACATACAACTACCACCTTCACAATCTGAATTTGAATTCGAACAACAAACCCTATCGTACAGAGAAGATTTGAAGAATCTCGAAAAAAAATTTCGGAACACTTTAAAGAAGAGCTACAAAGATAACAAGACCAAGGAGACTGAAATCGTTGAGTATTTATCTACATTATTGAAGTGTCCTGTAGATGGATGCACATGCACTGTTAAAAGGATGACCATGAAGAAGCACATTAAACATCATATCGTAGAAAGAATGGGTCATCAGCCAATACTACAATTAGAAGTAACAACAGGACAAGAGCATGTGGAACAGAACCGATCCGATGATTCAAAATGCATCGAAGTTCCTGGAAACAAATTAGATATTCTAGAACGAAAGTCCGGAGACGACCATCAAACTAACGAACACATTATGCTTGTACAGGAGCAATCACCTATACTGAACAAGATTGCAATGACACAAACGCAACTACTAAAATCCCAAGAACCTGCGGAACAGAGTTGTTTTAATGATACGAACGACGACAACATTTCAGATATCGAAGCACAGAACAAGACAGAGTCATTGCCACAACAACTAAATTCTGTTGAACAGATTAGTGCTGATCAAATAAATCGAACGAAAATCATCCCTATAAACGAAATAAAACAACACATGGACATAATGGAGAAGCAAGAACAAGATTTTTGCACCACAACAACAAACAAAAAAGAAATAGAAATATATATGCGCCAAATAATAACTTGTTCAGTTGAAGGTTGCTCCAGGAAGATCAAAAGGAAAAATTTTAATAAGCATATTCTTTCACATGAACAAAACTGGATAACATTGTGCCAATACATGAATGAAGTCAAGATGCGGCGAGTAGAATCAAAAACACAAAAGATTGCTTGTGCTGTTAAAGGTTGCACCCAGGTATTTAGAAAAGGCGGTGTGAAGGGTCATCTTAAATTACATCAAAAAAGCATTATCAAAGCAATAAAAAATAACCATGAAAAAATAGATATCGAGTTAGAACCACACTTGATATCAGAGTCACATAAAAATCTTGGGCTATCAAAACAAGATAGCCATCACGATCTCCTTCGATTACAATTAAAAGATCAAAAAACAAAAAATTTAGATCCTACATTCACGCAACAAGTACATAAAGAAGACATCAAACCCGATTGCGACTCATCTGAACTATTACCGGTACTGAAAAGTATAGAACCATTGCCACAACAACTAAAATTAACAAGAGAGTCTGTTGAACAGATTAACAATAGCGTGTCTATCGCAGAAGATGAAGAGAACATACAACAATACAAGAGAGAAATAAAGAAGCAAAGGAAAGCATTTATTAAGGAAATTAATAACTACAGCAAGAGCGAGAAGCATAACAGATTACAAGATTATGATCAACAAGAGATTACTTGTGCTGTTGCGGGGTGCCTTGCGATAATGAAAATACATGATTACAAGAAGCACATTAAGACACATGAAGAAAACATCAATAAAAGAAAAATAGAACAAGAACAAAACCAAAGTACAGCTTCCAAGGGATATTTGATGAATGATAAGGATTCCCTAAAGAGTTCCTGTGCAGACAAAACAAACATGGAACAGGATTCTAAACACTCTGTAGTCCTAAAACGAGATTTAGAACTAGATAATCAAACGCGAGAATCAATGAATGAAGAGAATCATCAAACCAACGATCATATTATGCTTGTACAGGAACTTCCACCGATATCAAACAAGATTATAATGTCAGAAACACAAGTATTAGAAACTGAAGAACCTGCAGGGCAGAGTTGTTCTAATTCGAACGATGCCATCATTTCAGATATCGAAACGGAGATATTACAAAGAAAAAGTGATCTAAAAAAGAAAGAAGACAAATTTATTGCTTCTCTAAAGCTCCAAGCCAAGAGTAAGAAGATCAAGAAGAAAGAAAAGAAAGATTTTATGGATAAACGAATTCGTTGCGGTATTAGAGGCTGCTCACAGATGGTAAAGAGAATGCATTTGAATTCACACTTTGATGTGCATAAAAAAGACGCCAAACTCAGTCGCAGCTCATCTAAACTGCTACCAGTACTAAACAAGACAGAGTCATTGCAACAAGAACTACATTCAAAAACAGATCCCGTTGAACAGATTAGTACTGATCATAAAAATCAAACAAATATTTTTGTAACCAAAAACGAGATAAAACAATACATGAACGAAATGGAGAAGCAAGAGCAAGATTTTTTAAATACTAAAACAAGCAGAAAAGAAAGAAGAAAGCACATACGTCAAATTATCACTTGTCCAGTTCAAGGATGCCGTAAAGAATTCAAAAGGGAATTATTCAATAACCACATTGTTTTGCATGATCAGAATCTCATGAAATTAGTACAATACAAGAATGAAATGATTAAGCATAGCATCGACTTTCTTAAATTTTTGAAAGAACGTGATAATAGTGAGGATGAGATTTGGCGAACAGAAGCAGATATATTCGTACATGAAGTAATTAGCTGTGCTGTCGAGGGTTGTTCGAAGAAATTCCCGAGATATGGTATCAAGAAGCACATTCGCTTACATGAAAAACAGATTATGGATGAAACAACAAACAACCAAGATATTGAAATACTGCCACACTTGATATCGAAGTCATGCGAAAGTAGCCTCAGTCACAACAATCAGATTCAGTTAGAACCAAATGATGATGAAGCAACATATGTAGATAGCACTTTTGCGCAGCAAGATGACAACGATGATTACGATGACGATAATGATGAGGAGAACGAAGAACGAAACAATGAAGTAATTGTCCACCAACAACCTTCCACACCGTTGACCGCACCACCCATCAATACTTCAACATCACAAAGGTTTAGCCTCATTGCAGACATTAATAACTCTGCACCAAAAAAATCAGATCCAATCAGGGTAAAAGCATTGAATAAACCCACTCTTCCAATCACTGCTTATAGAAGAGAAATTATAAAGTTAGTTAAAGAGAATCGAATCGTGATCATCACTGGTTACACTGGGTGCGGTAAATCTACTCAGATACCTCAGTATATTCTTGAAAGTGCAGGTGATTGTAAAATTATATGCTCGCAGCCCAGAAGATTAGCTGCTATCTCTTTAGCCAGTCGAGTAGCTTCGGAGAGAGGTAGTACATCGGGTGGTTGTGTAGGATACTCTATTGGAGGTGATAAAAATTATTCGCATGATTCTCAAATCAATTTTTATGACAACTGGATGTCTCACCGAACGTATTTTACGTGATGAAACATCGATGCGTTATTTCTCCCACATTATTATGGATGAAGTGCACGAAAGAGATATTGAGAATGATTTGTTATTTAAACCTAATGCGTCGAGTGTTGAAGAACACACCTAGCGTTAAGCTCATATTGATGAGTGCAACTATCGATCCTGAAAAGTTTTCCAATTATTTTTCTTCTTGTGTTCAGTATGTTGTTCTTCTAGTTCTATTTTTTAATCTCTTAGAAAAATTCCACAAGTGTTTGTACCTTCTGGTTGCTTCCCTGTCTCTGAGCGATACCTAGAGGATATGGACTTAGTATTTCCAATACCTATAGAGATCAAACCACATGTTCTTGAAGAACCAACCAATGCGAAGTTAATTGATGCAAGATTGAAATATGCCACAAATTTTCTATTGGACGCTCATGAAAAGCACATCAAGAATCTATCATATCTTGTGTTCCTTCCTGGTATATCCTCTATTGATTCGATCACTGAGGCTATTGAAAGTTATGATAAAGCCGAAACTATTGATGTAAGTGTTCATAACATATAATACAATATAACCACAATCAAAGTTACACGTCATCCACTCTATCGTGAGTACAGAAGACCAGCAGCTTATATTTGAGCCTACTCCTGCTGGCAAAAGAAAAATAATGTTGGCAACTAATATTGCAGAGTCAAGTATTACTATACCTGATGTTTACTGTGTTTTTGATTTCTGTCTCTCAAAAACAATGGTGTGGAATTCTAAAACACAAAGCAGAAGCTTAGATGTTCATTGGATATCAAAGGATTCTGGCCAACAGCGTAAAGGTAGAGCTGGAAGAGTTCAAAACGGTATTATTTACCGCATTGTTACAAAAAAAGAGTATGACGCCTTCAATAATAGTGCAATTCCACAAATATTACAAACACCTCTTGATAGACTTGTATTAAGAATTCTTCAAAATAAAAACTGGAATGATCCCGCTCAAGTTTTAGCGGAATGTATTGATCCACCAGATGTATCTCATTTGGGAATTGCTTATGATAATCTTTTGCGAGTGGGTGCAATTGAACTTACCGCTGGTCTTTACAGGAATAACAACTCTCTGTACCGTCTAACAAATATGGGTCAACTATTAGGATCTCTTCCTATTGATGTTGATTCTGCCATGCTAGTTATTTATGGTCAAGTCTTTGGCTATCTACATGAATGCGTTGCATTAGCTAGCATTATTGGTAGTAGTAACCCCATTATCTATGTCAGAGATTATAACATACATTCTATGAGAGTAATGCTAAAATATGCCGAAAATACCGAAAGTGATCTTATTGCTGGACTAAATGCATACAAAGAGTGGCAACATTCAAGAAAGAGAAATGGTAATAATGTCTCCATGTTTGAAAGAAGGAAATGGTGCATGGAGAGGTGGTTATCCTACAAGACTCTTAGACAGATTGATCAATTCTGTAATGATATTTATCGATCTTTACAACGTTTTGAATTTACTATCAATACTTATTCTGACCGTGATGAAAAAGGCAGATACATTCAACCTGGAATAAGAGAACTTAACAGTACTGATATCGACATCCTTAAAGTGTTGATAGGAGCGGCCTTCTCCCACAATATGCTAATTGGAGTAAAGGCACAGAAAAATACACAACTCGATAAAAACTTCAATCGAAATGATTCAGTTGTAATTAAACTGAAATCTGATTATCCTCAATTGCATGTAAGAGATTTATTTGAGAAAGTACAATACGGCGCTGGCAAAATCGAAAAAACCATAAAAAAAGAAAAATACATCCAAATACAGTTTCATCGTGAAGAGAAGGACAAAGCAAAAGGCATTAGTGAGGCAGTATCACTTGCCTACAAATTCAATTTCAGAAAGCAATCTGTCCTCCTTGATCCTAATCCGGATGAACCAGAGAATCCAAATAAAGAGCCCCGATACTTACCGCGTAGAAGAACATTCATGACATCTTTGTTGCAGGATATAATTTTGGATCATCCTGTAAACATCAGTTCTGTTCAAATCTGCAACAGTCTTGCTACCAGTGTCTTGCCACTTTTCAATGATAAACCTCGTGTAAGAATCAGCGATAGTAGCGTTATCTCTCCGTTAGTATGCTCTGAATCAGATGCTGACTCTGTTACTGTTGTTCCAATAGAATATTTCGGGATCAACCAAAACAAGTCTTTTCTTGCAAATATGTGCACTTTATTACCCAGGATTAAAGGTCTGCGCAGCGTCATTCTTCTTCTTTTTTCTTTCAACAAGGATATTAAACAATTGTCCGATGATACATACTTGGTTAAACGTGGTAATAATTCAACCAACATCAGCATTCGTCAAAATCATCGACAAACCATTGAAGAATTACAAAGTAAGATTCTGCAAAGAGTGTTTCAAATTGGCAAATTAAAGCCAAAGACCTATGACGATCAAATTGATCATGTTTACCAACAAGATCAAGATCAGATCACCGCTGCAAAGGAACTGTGTGATGTTATCTACAAAGCACAAATGATGGTAGATAAATTGAAAAAGAAAGAAGAGAAGATGGTTGTTACAGATGATGCCTTGAAATATGTGATTGGAGTAAATCACTCTAACCTGAGTATGATTGAAAAATTCTCTGGTTGCTTGTTATCTTGTAAAGATAGCACTATCACGATTCAATACAATAAGAAAGACCAATTAATAAAAGCAAAAAAGAAAATTCAAGAGGCCATCAATAACTCTCATGTGGTGTTTAGCCATCCTGATGAAGCAAACATCATCCTCGACCTTCCGAATGACTTTTCGATCAACGCTACAGAAATCTTGTTCAGGGAATATGAGCAAAGTGCCAATGGTATCTTTTATACTCTAGTCGCGTCACCTACTGATAAAATACAGAAGGACTCGGAGTCGAGCCACAAAAAAGAAATCACTGAACAGAATCTTGTAAAATATTCTGTAATTAGGGCCAATTCAGAAAGCGTATCAAATGAATTAATAAATCGATTTTGTGTTGCGGTGGTGAACGCCAATCTCACTTATTCGTGTCCTGTTCTTCCTGAATCTGTTGCAGAGAGGAAAATACATTTAAATATTGGTCGCCAGTTATTCTACAAACCGAAAACTGCTAATCAACCCATTTTCCACAAAGATCACCCATCTGCAACAAAGGTTCATGTCAGAGATTTTGAAAGGTTCGAGATTGGGCACGGAAAAGATATTAAAACAATGTTTGATGATCTACCGAAAGAGAGGGGTGAAAAGGTACTAGAAATTATCAATAATGAATTCAATATATACCATCAAGTACCAAAAGTGTGTTTACATTTCATCGACGTAGTACACAAATCAAGATTTTGTTGTGAATTCTTATTGGACGAAGAATCAGATGAACCCTTGTCCTTCTTATCATTCAAGACAGAATCAAAGAAACACGTCTTTTTGGCCCTAACAAAGGTTACCAACAAAGAAGAGGTACAAGATTTGGCATTAGATTATAGGTTGAAGATGGTAAGCCAACACAAAACAAAATTCTTGGATAGTATCAATGACAAAGAGATTATCAACATGATAGAATCAATTAGTTGGAACGAAGTTGCTGATGAAAACAATGAAAGAGGCCTGAACCTATCAAAAGTTCATCACAAACGATTTTTAGTTGATGACATTATATACACAAGAGGAATTAGAACACAATCCAAAGATGATGTTGAATTTGTTATCAACTTTAACACCAAAACATCATTTGATTTGGATGAAATAACCGAAGTATATGCTGTGTGCACCGCACAAGAAACAGATTCCGTCGATGTGGATACTGTCGAGAAAGTGGTCAGAAAAATGTTGAATTGTGTCGAATCAATCTTATTGGGATGATTTATTTCAGCAGTTATAATTTATTATGTAATTCAATAAACATCTTTTCACAAATCGTCATTCTTGTGAGTTTGGTCGTTAGAATTTGGTTCTCGGAGGAGATTGAGATTCCAACCCATCCTAACGTCTGATTTGTTCCTCCCCTTTCACTTGAGAATTGTGCTTTTTTCGGCTACGGTTTAATCTGATGTATGTTTCAATTGACGAGCTGAATTGCGATGAACAAGAAAAGGGCAGTTAGAAGAAGTATTAGAGGAAGATGACAAGAGCGAAGGGCATCTACTCGATAAATAACAAATAAAATCAACAAGACCAAATCAGAGCAATACAAAGAAGTCAAAGACCCCAGCGGAGGTTAGAGAAAGAACCTCTTTCTGAGGACCATGGTTCTGACATTATCCGACTCTCAATGCCCGTATTCAACAACGGCAGGTAAAAAGAACGTTTCCAAATGGGCGGTCAACGACCTGTCCAACATTTTCAAAGTGGCTAGTGTAACTTTATTAGAATCATTTCGAGAGGCTTTTATGAATCATCAAGGTTTCGCATTAGAGGAAATGATCCGAACTGTCACAGAAGAAAGGTGCGAGATGAGACTCTTTCCGCTCGGAATGCCTTGTGCTGAGCCATCGATGAATAGAGGCACCTGGTTTGGATTAGAAGATACTGAAATCGAGATTGTATGTGACTTGTGATTGTCCCATAAGGATTTATAAACAACAGCGATGACCCTCTTCTTTAAAGTGAATGTCTCCATTAGACAACCAGCACCACAATGTGATATAATTAAATCAGCGCTCTTCATATCATCGATAAGTGGTTTTTTGTATTCGTAAACATCCAAGTGCATTCTTAAACCTTCGGGTACGGTTGTTGTCACATTTCTTCCATTCTTGTTATATCATTATATCACTTCTTTTCAAGCAACTCCAACAAGCTTAAATTTGTGACTGCATCAATTAACTCTTCGAATTGGGTGGGTCCCAACAGTGACAAATGCTTTCTTTTGCATTTTACAATTTGTTTTTGGTTGACATCCGTACAAGAAGAAAGCAAGATGAGTTTCTACAACAAGAACCTGTTGAATATGGTGAACGGGTACTTCATCAAAAAGATGAATATTATTAAAGATGTGAAACAATACGGTCTTCGTGATATGTTAAAGAAATGGTTTGTAATGAGAGAGGCATGGTGGGATAAGAAGGATAAAGTCTATGTCGGAACCGACAGATATGGTAACGTTTACTGGGAGACGCAATCCCCTGAGGTCATTGGTAAGAGAATTAATTTTTAACTGTCACGTTAAACAATTAAGGACGTCATAGATGGGTTCAATACACCAAACGCAAGGGCAACTACTATGAAGACTCAGACGTACCTCCAGCATGGAATTTATGGCTTCAAAGTCAACGCGCAGACCCTCCAACCGAGGCTGAGCAAAACGGTACCACACTTCCATGCTTGCAACTTGAACACGCACCCAACCGAACATTAGACCCATTGACCAGAAATCTACCCTTAGGTCACTTTTTGTCTCCAAAACACAAAAATTGGGATGAATACCAAAACGTCTATGCAAGACCCTTCGACATTAATAATCTTGAAGATGATTCTCCAATATTCAAGACTCAGGCTGGACAAATCGGAAAACCACAAGAGCCCATGTTGCAACCAAAGACAGGAATGCAAAATTCATAAATTCTTACTGGGGATATGGAAGATGTACTAAATAAAAAATTTTCTGGTTTCATAATTGATTGTTTGATGGTTGGTTGACAACCCAAGTTGTTGAACTTTTGCCGCTTAGTTTACAATTGTAGAAGAATTAATCATGTCACTGAAGAAGCTTGACAGTATACATGAGAAGTCTGTTGATGGTAACATTCCAGTTACCGAATTTATTCAATCAATATTGACAAAGATACTTGAGCACAAAACCGAGAACCCTTTAGAATTGTTCCAGAGCATATCGACACAAGTGAAGCACGGTAAATATGTGATGGACAAAGGTCTAGCAAAATCAGTTAAAACAAAAACAAAAAATAAATATAATGGACTTCCAGCCCGTTACGACACCAAAAATTCTGCGAAAGAGTATATACTCTTGGTAAATCCTCCGCAACCCAAGAAAGAAATCAAACTAGATGAAGATGGCAATCCAATCGATGAGGAACCTGAGCCAGAACCAGAGGACGATGAGGACCGAAAGGCGATGGCAGATATTATATATGAAGCAAGGCTGTTCAACTCCGCTGGTGTAGGATTCGCAGAATTGGAACTAGCGCAGTTATTGTACTCACTGAAAAGAGTGTATGATGCGAAGAAAATGAAATCAATTCGTCTTTTTGGAAAAATCTTCGGGACAGAGAAGAATTATTACATAATCGAGACAGATCAAAAAGAAGACGAAGATGGAGAGGAGAATGCTGAGGAAGAGGACGCTGAAGGGCAACCAAAGGAACCTGAGGGAGACAAAAAAAAGAAAATAATAGAATACCCTCTTGAGAAGAAGACAGGAACGAACAAATACCTATATTATGTTACAAATAATCCCACATCCCATCCTGAAGAATGGATATTATTACCTGATGTCGAACCAAGGCACATTCAATTATCTAGAAGAATTAAGAGATTTTTCACAGGCAATCTATCATCAAAGATGACCTGTCACCCACCATTCCCTGGAGAAGAGAGGCACTATCTAAGAGCACAAATTGCTAGAATCGTTTCAGCTACCACAATCGCTCCTAAAGGTGTCCTCAAGTTTGAAGAAGAACAGGAAGAGGAGGAAGAAGAAGGAAAACCGAAAAGTGATTTCAGAGCACCCTACGAAGAGATACCTGCCACTACGGCGGATGAAGAGTTTTCAGTTAAAGGTTTAGAGATTGACAAACTACAGAATTGGGTTCACGTCCACCCTTCTATATTACAAACTCAAGGTAGAGTTGCACTATTTAAGGAGGAGGAAGAAGAGGAAGAAGAGCCTGAAGAAGAAGACAATGAAGCACCACCCAAACCCCCTGTCGAGTACATTCTTCCTTTGCTATCTAGTCTAGATAAAGAAGCTCCCCTAGAAAACTCACCTAATAACACAGGAGGTTGGTTGATACGTAAAAACTGTATAAATGTAGGTGGAGAGTTTGTAAGTCTTAAATCATCAAGATGGCCCGGGTCTGTGGCTGTAGCGGAGATAAGCGAGGGGCAACTCAAATTTTCAAATTTGTATATCGGTTATGGTCATAAATCTACTACAACATTTACTCCATCCTTTGTAGAAGCATTGGCATCAGAGTACGCTGAGCAGGAGTTAGTGGACCAGACAGATGCAACTCCTGAAGAATTAGAAAAGTATATAGAACCAATACCAGAAGAAGTCAAAGAAGAAGTGGATGGTGAAGAGCAGGATGAGGAGAAGGGTGAAGAAGACGAGAACCAAGACGAGGATGGTGAAGAGCAAGATGAGGAGGACGAATAGATGTAGTGTAATAAACTTGAAATCTGTAGATTTACAACGTCATATACCGTTCTCAAACAAAGTATTCATCCCACATGATGGAATAACTCTTACAAAATATCATTACAATTGCCGAAAATGCTAACACAGAGGTACAGGAGGGCCCTCCAAATTGGAATGTGCAGAAGACACATATATAGAGTTGAAAGGAGAAAAACTGAAATCAAAAACGATAGATTTAGAGAGGTCGGCATTAATGATCTAGACTTTCGCGATCCTGAATCAGTATCGAAACCAATTCATGAACAGCACATAGAATGGCCATGTATACATACATATTATATATACTCTATAACATTTCTCGATCAAGTATGTTGGTTGAAATCACAATTAATCAATATTAGACTGGACCCAACCTATACACAGTCATGGATGACATATCTCGTGTGACCTACGATCAACATGATAGCGCTGCCTATTCGTACCTCATTCTCGGCAAAGAGTTGATCCACATACCGTATTTACTAAAATACGCAAAAATGGATTGGCAAGATGATTATCAAGAACATGTTCAGGATAGTAATCTGTTGGAAGTTAAACGACGTCTTAAAAACATCTTCACTCAGGATATACACAAGATGGAATCAAAACATGCAAAGATTGACTGCATAGGAGAGTTGAAGGTAACTAATTCCGAAGCAAACCATTTGAGGAACGTTAGTCAACGTCTCAAACGCTTAATCGATTCTGCTGCAATCGAGCCGGAAACTAACAACGAGCTTTTGCTGTTCCCATACTTTAAACAATTTCCAAAAGACATTCATTACATAATTCCATACAGCGAGGTGCCACACATTGTTATAGTTTACTAACATGTTGAAGTTTATCAATCTTACAGGTTATGGCGAATCATTCTTCGACACCTATCAAACGGTGTCAGAGTACATTAAAGACTTGAGGCCCGAAAATAAATTCAAAGCAGTAAAAGGTTTCCCTCTTGCTAAATGAACATTGTTCTCATACTTTTTTAGACTTGACGGTAAGGTCCGCACATGACAATCAATTATACAAGATCGTCGGCACATCAACCGAATTAGTGAAACAACGTGCTACAACTTTTGGTAAAGAACACGAAAACAATTTGAAGCAACATGGGGATGATAATTTATTGTTAGCAAAGCCTTTAGAACAATTCAAAAAAGCTGATTTTATGAATCCAAACACACTTTTAGCGCCCTCACTTTGTGTCATGGTGCATTATTCCGAACACATCCAAACACATGTCCGATGGTTGAATAAATTAATCTCATTTTTTCTTCGTCTACAGAAATTCAATAGTCTAACAAAACAATTAGAAACTAGTATCGGCTATACCTTTAATGATAAATCATTAATCCAACTGGCCATGACCCATAAGTCCTTTAATCCATTCTACATGTGCAAGCACGGTATCAATAATGAGCGTCTAGAGTTTTTAGGAGATGCAGTTTTGGACATGATCGTCACCCACAAGCTACATCATACTTTTAAAAATTCGAGCGAACGCCTTCTTTACAGATACAAAGTCAGTACTGTGAGGAACACCAACCTTGCTGAATCTGCGGAAAGACTCAATCTTTGTGACTATTTGATCCAAAACATATCAGAAAAAAACTACCAACCTACAGAAAAGGAACATGCAGATACATTAGAAGCAATGATCGGAGCAATCTTTTTAGGTTTGTTCTTTTTTCATACATTGCCGATAACACACATAGATTCTGGTTGGGATCAGGCTGAGAAGTTCGTCGAAGACTTTGTGATTAAGGATTATGACGAAGACACGGACCAACAAGAACATCACACATACGAGATGGCGCTACTTCCAGAGTTCACACGAAACACATCTCCCATCGAAAGCACCGTAAAGGCAGCAAAAAGGTTCGAAGACATTACTGGGTACCGTTTCAAAAACCCATACCTACTTGATGAAGCATTCACAATATACAAGGAACCTGTCGTAGTATTTCAAGACAACACATTAGTATATAGTTACAAAAGATTAGTGTTCATAGGGATAGCCGTTCTAAAGTTCGTCACCACAGTCTATTTACATCAACATTTTCCCCTGGTATGTTTTTTTGTTACATGAAAATCTAACCGTGAACAGACAAGCGAAGGAGACATGTCGATGTTCATAAAGTGTACATTAAACCCAGCTGTCTTAAGCAAAGCCTGCTACAGTTTGGACTTGAAGTCAATACACGCGCCAACTTTTAAAACAACAGCACATGAAGATCAAAATCTATTCTGCGCAGTTATCGGCGCCGTCTATCTCGACTCTGGATTTGTGGGCGTTGACTCTGCGTTAGATTTTGACGTTGGTGGAAAGATGATTAGGGACGTACTCGAATTAAACAATTACCATGATGTAATGTGGAAGGAAAAATCATTTGTGAGCATGTATTACATTGAGGTAAGTTTGATGTTTCATGTGCTTGATTAAAAAATGACAGCCGAAAATAAAATCATTTTGTAATGGAAAAGTTAGAATAAAAGAGGTGTCGTACAGGAGGACCCACACACATAAGATTAAACTATCAGGAGTGCCAGTGATAGAAGTTACAAGTTTGTCTTTTTTGATTTTTTTTTACTTACATGATGTCAGATCGTCATAAGACTCAACTTGAGCTGAAGAAATTAGCAAGACTTTCTTTAACGAACATTTTGCACGAGATGGAACCGAACCTTAAAAAGAGTAATTTGTATGGAAATTTAAGCGTGGCCCAATTGGCGGGTATGATTAAAAAGTATGATGCAAGGAAGAATTCAAAGGGAAAAGAAGTACGGCCTGCTGCTCCTAGAAAAGTCAAAACAGAACAGCCGGTTGAGGACAAGGGAGAAGTTTCGGTAACCGACTGGTTCGATTGGTTAAAAACAAAACTAAATTAATAAATTTTGAAAAGCTCTCAAAGTATTTGCTTGTTGATGTTGTCAATAGATCATTTTAGAGTTCGTTCTGGGATGTCAAGAATTTTTTGTAACGAAGCCAATTTCACACATAAAAATGTCTGGCAAGAAGCAAGCAGGCAATAAGTGGCTAAAGAAGGACGTAGAGTCCGATTCAAGTAGCGACGATGAGCCAAAAAAGGTTGCAAAGGCACCAGTAAAGAAGCCAGCAGACAACAAGTCGAAGAAGATCGCCTCAGACTCCAGTGATGATGAGCCAAAGAAGGTCACAAAAGCACCAGCAAAGAAGCCAGCAGAAAATAAGTGGGCAAAGAAGACCGCAGCTTCATCAGAATCAGAAAGTGACGATGAACCAAAGAAGACCACAAAGCCAGCGGCAAAAACAACAGCAAAAACACAACCTAAAAAAACAAATGCTTGGTCGAAAAAGACCGAGTCCTCCGATGATGACTCTGAGGACGAACCACCAAAGAAGGTTGCTCAAAAGCCACAAGCAAAGAAGACAGATAATAAGTGGGCAAAGAAGACCGCCTCATCAGACTCTGAATCCGAAGATGAAGAACCAAAGAAGACCACAAAGCCAGCACCAAAATCAGCAGCAAAGAAGGGAGCTGCATGGTTCAAGAAGACCGGATCATCAAGCGAGGAAGACGAAAGCGAGGAAGACGAGAGCGAAGAGGAAGAAAAAAAGACAAAGAAAACCACAACAGCTTCACCCAAAACACCAACAAAGACGACCGCAAAACCAGCAGCAGCAGCAAAAGCCAACAAGTGGTTAAAGAAGGGTCAATCAGATTCCGAATCCGAATCAGAGAGCGACGACCAACCAAAGAAGGGCGCTGCAAAGGGAGCAGCAGCCAAGAAGGGCGCCGCATGGTTCAAAAAGACAGAAGCCTCATCAGACGAAGAGAGCGACGATGATGAAGACGACGAGTCCGAAGAAGAAAAAGTAGTCAAGAAGCCCGCACCACAAGTACCATCAGCAAAAGCAGCAGCCGCAAAGACATTGGCCTCAAAGGCTTCGAAGTGGTTGAAGAAGGACAAGGATGGATCGTCGGACGAAAGTTCGTCATCAGACGAAAATGATTTGAGCGATTCGGAAGAAGAAGACGAAGATGAACCAGCACAAAAACCAAGCTTTGGAGATGATTCCGACAGCGACAGCGACGATGGCGTCAAGAGAGTGGTCAAGAGCCAAAAGGCAAAGAGGCTAGAGGAAGTCAAATCCATCATGGACAATATCGAACGACTGATCAAGGCGACCGAATGGAAGACCATCACCGACGAATTAACGTTATTATTCAAGGCAGCCGAAAAGTTGATGAGAGTTCCGGAGATCAAGGAAATTCCAAAATCATACATTCGTTTCATTAGCATGTTGGACGATGAAATCGATCGAGCACAAAAGGAAAAGAAGAAGATGACGCCCACCAACGCAAAAGCACTCGGAAGCATCAAGGGTAAAGTGCGCAAGTACAATGCAACGTACAAGACCGAAATCGCACTATACAAGAAGGATCCAGATGCTTACATTGATGAAGATGATGTGTTGGAGAATGGCGATGCAGATGATGATCAAGAAGATGAAATGGACGACAGCCAAGGCACGTCCAACGAACCAAGATCCAATCAACAACACCAATCACAATCCGATAGAAACAACAATAGAACAAGCACATCCACATCGTCCAAGAAGGTGATCCAAGAGCCAAAGAAGGAAGAGATTCAATGGACGGAAGACGTCGTGAATGCAAAGATTGATTCGCTGAAGGCTGATGTATTCAGAGGAGTATCTCCATTGGAACAGGTCACCCAATTGAAGCAAATGGTCGCAAGAGTCAGAACGGATTCCAAATTATTAGAAGTCCTGATCATCACCGTCGCCGCACAATTCAACATTAATCCCAATCAAGAATTCATGCCATCCGAACAGTGGAAGAGTTGTTACGCCAACACCATTCGCGCCATGAACATTGTGGAGCGCAATCCACATTTACACATTTACGAAGCAGATGATGTATCGGAGGAACGCTTCGCGGAGATTTTACAATCCACGAAGGACAAGGAAAATCACATTCGCATCAACGGATCGTTCGCAATCATTTTCGATCGTCTCGACGACGAGTTCACCAAATCCCTGCAATCGACCGATCCACAAACTTATGATTACGTGAATCGCTTGAGAGACGAATCGGTCATCATGGACTTGGGCGAACGAGTATTAAACTTTTATTGCAAACGTCAAAATCAAGAACCAAAATCATACGGCGCGTCGCTTCGATTGTTGGAACATTTACATCATCGCAAACAATCCGATCACGAGAAATTACTAATCCATCAACGACAACAATGCGAGACTAGATTGAACGAATTGAGCGAATCGTGGAAGAACGAAGCCATCAAGAACGAAACCAACGTACAGGGCGCACAACCACACGCCACCATACCACCACACGAATTCGCGTTCCCAACCATTCAATCCAACCTATCGCAAATCGTTCAACAACTGGTCAACGTGGTCTACAAGCACGGCGATTTGTTGAGCAAAACAAAAGCATTATTATTGCACATTTACAACACTTCGTTAGCAAATGACTTTTATGCAGCGCGCGACGTCTTGCTGCACTCCAACCTACAAAACACCATTCAATCGTTCCCGATCGACACCCAAGTGTTGTTCAACAGAGCGGTCACTCAATTGGGACTATGTGCATTCCGCAAGGGACTCATCGCAGAGGCACACGATTCCCTCATGGACATTTGCAATTCTCAACGCACCACCCTGCTCAGTCAAAGCAACGTTCGATTCGCAGATAAATCGAAGCGATTGGAGGTGGATCGAACCGAAAAACAACGAAGGGTTCCGTTCCACAGGCACATCAACATGGACATGTTGGAGGGCGTGCACCTGATCAGCGCCATGTTGCTAGAAGTGCCCAACATGGCACAAGATACATTCAACAATGTAAAAAAGAAGGTGATCAGCAAGGCCTTTAGAAGATTATTGGACTTTTACGACAAGTCACAAATCTACGCTGGACCACCGGAGAACACTCGCGATTACATCAACGTGGCTGCACGTGCGCTCAACGTTGGCGATTGGAAAAAGTGTCACGATACCTTGTTGGAGATGAGCGACATGTGGAGCAGCATGATTGATGGCGATCGAGTCAAGCAGATGCTGTTGGAGCGCATCAAGGTGGAAGCGCTTCGTACTTACTTGTTGAGGTACAGCAGGCACTACGACACCATCAGCAGCGATCGATTGAGCGACATGTTTAGCGTGAGCGCTAGAACGGTGCACAGCGTGGTCAGCAAGATGATGATCAACGAGGAGCTGCACGCTGCATGGGATCAACCCACACAGAGCATTCAAATGTATCATGCCGAGCCGAACAAGCTGCAATACTTGGCGCTGCAGTTGGCAGAGAGGGCCACTAATTTTGTAGAGTATAATGAGCGTTTGTACGATGCAAAGAGTCAGGGCGGTAGTTTGATTGCGCCCAGCAAGGAACAAAAGGAGAGGAGCGCTGCTCACAGGGCTCAGCATTTACAGGGAAGCGAACAACAACAGCAGCAGCAACAACAACAACAACAACAGCAGCAACAGCAGCAGTTGGATAAGAAGGCTGGTGCGCCTCGTGCTGGATATGCAAACAAGGCTAATAAGGTTGGCGGTGCTCAGAATTTGCAGAGTGGTGCGCCTCAAAAATCACGAACCACAGGTGGTGCCAATAAGAGAAAATAAAAATTTTTTATTATTGTAATCGAAATTGTTCATGAATGTGTATGTTTGATTTTGTATTGATTGGCATACTGATAAGATAGCGTTTTTATATACTTCCGTGGTTAGTTATTTGTATCCTTCCACAAGTGCCACTGGGCCACCCTCACCACCACCATCACAACAAGTTAAGCATTGTGTTTTGCCGTGGCAAAATGTCAAACCGTCATGGAGGGGCAACGAAGACACTTTGAAGCAATATATTCTGAAATTACCTACTTTAGATAACATCTTTTGGGTTCAAGTGCCAGAACAACACAAAGAGGAATTGGACTATGACTTGGCAAAAGAATTATTGAAGATTGATGAGAACTTATCTGATGCCAGATTTGAGTTGGTTCCCAAAAGGTAACGTTAAGCCCTTCGACTTTCATTATAATGGTTAGCATGTCGGAAGATAATTTTTGGGAGGTGTACTTTTATTTATTGCATGTTGTACAGAATGCTAATAGCACGCAAGAACTCGACGATACCCTCTTGAAATTGACCCAAGACAAGAAGATACAGGAGGAATTGTTTCTTGTTGAGTTTGAGCAAGAATACAAAAAAACAACCTCCATAGTCACGGATGGTTTGGAATTGTGTAGAACATTTATCCATCAGGCACTCTTGCGTAGAGACCACAAAATAGATCCGGACAATGTATTTTTAGACGACACGAAGGAATCCGTCTCTGCTGTATCTGTAGAAAAGAGCGTTCGTGAGTGTATTGAACTAAAGAAGAAGATTTCTATACTTGCTACCGCTGTGCATGGACAGGCCTTTGATAAAATCGAAGGTCACATTCATGAACTTGGTAATTTGTTCACAACAATGATGACTCAATATGAAAAGTTCAAAGAATTGCATAATGATGAATTGAATGTGTTAAAATGTGTTTCTTTTTGTCCTACTTTGCTTGATAATAAGAATGATTCTTTTACAACGCCAATCCAACGTCAAAAGATTTGTGCGACAGTGTTGCCGCAACGCTATCGCATTCGTAATTGGAGATTATTGTACAGTACTGCACAACATGGTGTATCTATTCATTCCTTCTATCGCCTTGTTGCTGACCATAGTTCTACTCTTTTAATCATTCAAACAGATCGTGGACGTATCTTTGGATGTTACGCTGCTGGTTTTCAAATCAATCCTAAATATTATGGAAGCGGCGAACAAGTTGTTTTTACATTTTGCTCACCAGAAGAAGACAAGAAGAACTTTTTTGAGTATTATGTATGGAGCAAGAAGAATGATTACTTTGTTCGGTCCACATTACAAAATATCGCAATTGGAGGTGGCACGGATGGTAAGGCTGCATTGTTCTTGGACGGAGAGTTGCGATATGGATCGACCAATTCCTGCATGACGTTCCTCAATCAACCACTCAACGGTATGGATGAAGATTTTAACATTCATGCTTTGGAGGTTTGGACTTTCGAAGAACAAGTTAGCAAGAACAACTTTAAACCGATTAGAAAGCAAGTTGTGGAATCAGAATAAATTATTGTGTACATACAAAATTTTTTTATTTAAACGTCCTCGCTCTGATCGTCATAAATGAATGGAGAAGGTGTTGATCTATTTCTATAACATCCAAAATAAATAATAGCAAACACGCCAAAAGTCAACACGCTGCAAACTATTATTGTTGTATTGCTTAACGGTTCTTCTATCACCATATCGTCTCTTCTGGAGATTAACTGGTCCTCAGTGTCATAATCGTCATCTGAGTCACTATCGTAGTGGGAGGCTTCCTTTTTTTCACAAAGAGGTTTTACATGTTGTACAGGAGGTATCTTTATTTCACAATCCTTTATTTCTCTTTCCTTTAGTATGCTTGGAAATCTGAGTGGTGTTACATGAATGGCAGCTTCTGTGTTCTTTGCTTGGATTGGAATGTCGGAGGCTGAGACCGAGCGTACCATGGGCGGAGGAGGTAGTATAAATCTATCTACAACTTCAACATTTACAGGGTCGTCGTTATCCGACAATGGTGGGCTTCGTACAGGTCTTGTTGTCGTCCGTCTCGGCGAGATTTTTGGATTTGAGTAGGATGCCGTCAAAGTGCTGGACGATTTTGATGCGGATAGGATGGATTCAAAAATGTACTTTGCGCTGCATCGTTGTTCGGAATCTGCTGACAGTACTGATAATAAAAGTAAAACCAAATTGTTAAAGGCAACGTTATTTGTTCCGTACACTGAATCAATGTCCTCTTTCAAGTGCTTAGTATTTCTTACAGGCTACAACAATGATTTGACATGCATGAGAGTGGACTTACTTGTAAGGTAATGATTTCTAAAAAAACAACAGCCATCGAATAAACGTCGCCACTTTTGGTAAAATCCTGTCCATCAAGTATCTCTGGTGCAAAATAATCTTTCATTTGTAGCAAGTCGTCACGTGGTTGGGTTTCAAATCCTACACCGTATTGCCCCAAGACAAGGTCATTTAATCGAATGTGGAAGCTCTGGGTGTTGATGTTCTTGTGCAATATACCGGCTTGATGTAGAGATTCTAAAGCAGTAAACATTTTAATGCTCCACGCTACAACCTCAGTTGCAGTGTAGTGCATGTTTCTGCTGTGACGTTCGGTAAGTTCACTACTTAGTGTAACGAGTCTATTAGTATGGGCGACCCATCCATCTTTGTATACGGCGTAATAAGCATTCTCTCCTTCTTCCTCTTTCAAATAATAGTCCCCGTAAATAACAACGTTCGAGAGCAGAGGGTCTTGTAAGCTCCCATATTTAT
Source organism: Acrasis kona (assembly GCA_026419775.2). Taxonomy (NCBI): domain Eukaryota; phylum Heterolobosea; class Eutetramitea; order Acrasida; family Acrasidae; genus Acrasis; species Acrasis kona. The sequence continues at coordinate 6,582 of JAOPGA020001373.1, read as the reverse complement.
ATAACATGTCCATGTAGTTTTCAATCTTGTTGTTGTTCCTCACTATTTCATGAGCAAAAACAACTACTCTTGTGTTTGTTGACTTTTCTAATGCAGTATGTACGCATATTAAGTCAGTGTTGATAACGTTATATAATTGCGCATAGTTGTTCGAGAAGTCGTTGTAGTCCTTCACCATTACAACAAGTTGTTCTGTTTGTGGACAAATAATCAATCAAATTGATAATTGATGGGTGATGGTATCTTTTGATAATGTCCGGAAATCACGAATGTGCGGCCATGTAACATTGGTCGATTGTGTAACGACCATTATTGACTTGTAATGCAATGTCCACCAAACTGGTGAACAAGCTAATTATTACAATCAACCATATGATATGAATTGGGACAACTTAAAAAAAAATGTACAAAGTAGTCATTTCAAGTGATGTTCTTTGCTACCTTTTATCGTTTGTCCCCCCCCACTTGTACCCCACACTTCAACGAGTGAGTAAGAACTGGAGCAGGGACATAAGCAACCATCTTATGTACAATACAGACGTACTCGATCTTATCCGTCCCCCAGTCGTTCAATACAGCACTGAAGATATATACAGCACGATTACCGGCAATCAAAACAGCACGGATATACAACACCTAACCGACATCATTAATCATTATTCGCCCAACAGTATCAAACTTCTTCGGCTCTATTCTATAGAAGATTTTGGTTCGCTTATCAAACAATTTCAATCATTGGAGTGTTTGGACGTTATTACGTACCGATGTTCAGTTCGCGATTCTTTGTCAGTTGTTAAAGACGTCCCACGTTCTTTAAAAAAAATTAGGATAATTAGCGCGAGTAGCCCACTCGATAATTCCATGCTTTATGATTTCATGTTACAATATCGCAGCAGTTTACAGTTCTCCTTCGAAATATTTTTCTGGGACGGAAAAAACTACCCATCTCCATGTGACACCGACTCAACACCTCGACCCACCATTCACCACACATCGAAAGATCAAGGCTTCTATATTCGACGTTTTAACAAATTGAGCCTTGTGGAGGGTATTCGATTCGACTTTCTATTCGACATTTTCATGGACCCAACCATCGCCGAATTCGTTTCGGACAGAATCAAAATAGAAGATCTCAGAGGATACACACCTGATGAGAGAATGATCGAAATACCATCTCTTCAGGAACTAGTCATCAAAGGTAGTAAATACAGAGACGATGATCATGTAATATTGAAGAAAATCATTTCTATTCTAGCCGACAGAGACGCGAAGTGGATCAACGCACATGCAGAAAAAGGCGACATGATAGAAATGTTGAAAATAATTATGGAAAATGGCGATACTTTACGATTCCTGGTTGATAATTATGGTCTGAGCACTAGAGCAAGTAATGTCAATCCATTGTATGTGGCCGTAGAGCTTGGTGATCCTAGTGTCGTAAAGTATCTTATTAAACAAGATCCTGAACTCATGCGTCTCGGACGCATGACTAATCAAACGAAAAAAGAAAGTTTGTTTCGTGCTTGTGATGGAACTTCTAAGGTGTATGAAATTTTGTTGTTAAAAGGAGAAGATCTTTCTGTTGATGATCAAGATTGTTTGACTAGTTGGTGTAAAAGTAATGGATCACAAGAGTTAATTCTTCATGGCCACCTCTTATCTCTCGAATGTTGGTTTGACCATAATTATAATATCAATCGAAAACCTCCTATCTGTGCAATGGTCAAACGTAATTTGCATCATCGTGCACTTTCTTCTTTTTTATGTCGCTTTCCGAAGGGTTCATTTAAAAATTGTAAGACGCCCAGCGGAAAAACATTACTGCACTTATTGACGCCTGAAAATGTGAGGGAGGCTGATGCTTTGATTTCTCACCATTACGTGAGCTTTCTGGAAACTGACGATTATGGTTTTAGTTTTGTTGATTTAATGTTGCGGAGTAGAGGACCAGACATTGAAGTTTTCGAAATGTTTGACATGTTGATTTCTAAAGGGTTAAGGGTTCATGGTAAAACTGATAGTGTACTTTTAATGTCCATGTTTATAAACAAACGGCTGTGTTATCATTTAATAAGAAAATATTTGACTTCTGATGAAGCCGATGAAGTTGATGAAGAATCCGATGAAGTAGATTATGAAGATGTTTTATTTCGTGTCTTTGAGAATCTAAAAGTTACCACCACCCAGTTATTTGATAATTATAAGAAAGTCTTTGATTATAACACAAAAAATCTTGCCGAGTATCACATTGCAGTATTTGTAGCCTTTGGCAATGCATCAGAAGTTGCTGATTTGTACTGTACTCCGTACTTTGATCCAGATGGCAATAAAAAGTCTTTGTTCATGAGTGCGGTCAATCAAAGAGCGTTCAAGTTACTGAATTGGGTGCTAGACAACAGCTCCTCTGCTGCTTCAAAACATAATATTTTGTATGGATTAAGACTGGACAATAATACAGAGTCTAACATACTCTATTACTTGGCAAAAGATCTTACAGATGATTTATTTGGTGTTGATACAAAAAAGTTCTTGGACAAAATTTTGGCGTTATCTGAGAGACCTTTAACAGAGATGCGAAATAGTGAAGGAAAAACTCCTTTCCAATGCGTACCAAGAAAATCGGGAAGCAAAATGTCTAAATACTTGGATGATATTCAACAAGAAGTATTGAAGTCCACAGTGGCAAAAAAAAGAGTTCTTGAGATCCCCGAACCAACACAACTTGAGATAAAGAGGAAAAAAAAAGGTTAAAATAAATATGTTTTATCTACATGCTTTTTAAGATGGGTGAATGCTGATCTCCTTGATCAATTCGGTGCTAGGTACAGTAATAACGGAGGAAAAAATAATCGTCATTGTAAATTGGTTGATTAATTTTGAGTGGGAGAACCGTACAAAATAATACGTGGACTTATAAAGACGAACAAATCGAAAACAAAGAGGACATGCGCTAGGTGGACTGAAGATGAAAATAGGAGACTTGTAGAAGCAGTTGTCAAGTATGAAGGAAAGAATTGGCAAGCCATAGCGGAAGAAGTTGCTAACAAAACCCAGGATCAATGCAACCAACATTGGCACAGAGTCAAGGACAGACTTACAATGCCGTCACAGGTGGATAATAATAAAGAAGAACAGAGAAAAGGAAGGTCATCTACATACCGTACACAATATAGAAAGTCGTAGACCTTCCGGATATTATGGTCATATATGCGAAAGTCACAATTGTTATGGCACGATAATCTTGAACATTTGATGGAATTTTTCAAATCTCTGTACCATAAGAGATATAGTGGAATCATATGTTCATCAAGTTCTTCAATACAAGTTGTGGTACAGAATAATTTTATATCGATCTTTAAGAATAACATCAAGGAATATGAATGCAGAGTTCAGTGATTTGATCAACGGTTTCATAACACCACATCCAACAATCAATCTGACGCCGTTCAAGTCCAAACACATTCACACCCCGTCGTTGAAATCCATCCACAAACTGTTCAAGCCCAAAACACCACTCAAGTAACGAAATTGTCGAACGAACAAAACACTTTGATGACTGAAAAAGTATCATGATCCTTACTTTAAAACTATTACTCAACTTTTCAAGGGACAGTTAACAAAAGCATCACCAACCGTTGGCTCATCATCAACTGTTCGTTTCACACTTTTTGCATAACTAATATTGTAAAGCATAAGAGTAGCGAAAAAAAACAACCAGCCATCCCACCAAAGAGAACAAGAACGAGTTTGGAGAATGTAGTCAACACTTCCTTGGACAAAGCGGAGCCACTTCAAAAAATTACTGAGACAACTGCTCCAGGATATAGGAAGATTGTTGAAAAGGATGCGCAAGAAGACCAAAGAAGACATGTCACGAATCTTGTCGATAAAACCCTACTAAAGCAAAAAAGGCCCTTAGGAATCCAGACATCATTACGGAGGCAACAGCAATCACAGTAGAATCAGATCCTACTATTTCAAGCCTTGTAGACAGAATAAAGGATTTAGAAGAAAGATGGAAGGTGTCACCCATCAAGTCAAAGAGGAGGTGAAAGTAGAGGACGTGCCGAAACAAGTACAAAACGTCTTGTCTGTACACGAGAAGAAATTCATAAGTGCCTTGACAACTCTTCATGAGCCAGGAATGGTTGCAATGTCCGCAATTGAGTTTCAGGACATGTTTTTATTTTTCAAAGCTGGGTTCATTTTCGCAAAGTATTTTGAGACCGAGGATGATGAGGATCTATCAACGGCGACTACACTTGTGAAAAAGGTATTCCAAAAGGAACAGGATAAGCTCAAAAAGCAAAAGCAAATTCTAGGATCATACGAGCACTTGACGAAGCTGTACCAGGAGGCAATGTGTAGGCCACAAGAGTTAAACAGCAGCTGCATGCAATGAAGGTATGCTTAGAGACTGCAGTAACAGATGGCACTGGCACACCAATTGTCGCGGTCGTTGACGATAGTGCAATGGAGGATTGATTAAAAAATTGAGGTCCTAGTTTTTTGTACAGGAAAAATAATTAATTTTACAAATTTTGGCCAATTGACTGGGAAAGACAATAAAATTTTTATTTTTTAGAATGTTCTGCAACTCCTTCTTTATTCATCGAATTAATAAATACAAGATTACTGTGGCTATAGCTAATATCAAACCTGCTGTCAAATTCGATGAAGAGCTCACTTGTATAATGGGATATGTCGGAACCATAGCGGGTGTTGTATTGGTTAGAAATAGAACAGATTCATAAAGCGAGACTATTTTGATTACATCACTGCTGTTGTATGTTCCTGGATTGGTAACAAGGAGTGGCTCAAAACTTTCAACAATATTTTTGTCAACTCCAAGTTCATGAGCTCTATACAATATTGTTGCCATCAATGATTGGTGCTACTTACTGATTACTTCCGGAACTAAAAATATCTCCATTACTTGATAAAAAATATGATGCGATAAATCCGCAAGCAGCTTGAGAAATCTTCATACCCGCCAATGCACCTTCTGTATACACAGCAACAGGAGAACTAGCGTACTCGATTCTACTGTTTATCCCTATCTCTCTCCAATTTCTGTTTACAGTTGTAAAATATAAATAACATTCAAGTACTTACAAATTATATCCAAAGCCATATGCAACTCCATCGTAATCAATTATGATAGAGAAACCAAAGCCGCTGGCTATTGAAGCAATTCTCTTTCCATATAATATACCTGTGCTATTTATAGCCACCGTAGTATTCTGGACACCATCTCCATATCCTAGCTGCCCGTATCTTTGCAATGATCAGTATCGGGTTGAAAAAATTATTGGTTTGAGTTACTTGTTATCACCAAACGAGTACACTTCTCCTGCACTTGACAACAACAAAGAGAATAACGAACCACAGGATATTTGGGTTATAATCTTTCCTGATAAAATACCAGAGTAATCAATCTTTACTGATTTTCTTCTATCAACAAAATCACCAGTTCCTAGTTGATTGCAACTTTAAACTTCAGAATTTTGTTGACACAGTTTATACTTACTAGTTCCAACCATAAGTAAATACTGTACCAGTATCATCCAGAACAATTGAATGATGAAATCCACCAGCCATGCTAACAATGCGTCGGCCATCCGTCTCTCCTCTTACAGCACTTGGATCCCAAACAGCGTCGCTATTGCTACCTGTTCCAACTGCTCCATATCTATAAGGGTTATTTTTATTTTATATCAGTAAACCTACGAGTTGTCACCATATCCATAGAGCTTGCCTTCACTTGATAACAGCATAAAATGAAACATTCCACAGCCTACATCAACTATCTTCTTTCCTCTTATCTCTCCTTCATTTGCGACAACGAACGTTTTTGGGCTGAGAACAATGTATGCTTTGGAGGGAACTGTAAAGATGTCACTGAATGTTGAGTTTCTTGTAGTGCTTTGGTGGGTCTTACTCATATGAACCAAACATCAAGACTATACCGTCTCTATTCAACAATAATGTAGTGATCGATGCAGTGGCAAATTTGATTATATCACTTGAATATCCATATGGTATCTTAAATTTAGTAGGTTGGTATATATAATCTGCTGGATCTGCATTCAGTATGTTTGCTCTACGTTTGTTGTTAATTGGGTGTTGTGTTTAAAAACTCACGAATTGGAGCCAAATGCATAAAGTTCTCCACAAAAACAAGTGTTAATGTAAAAAAACAACACAAATGCAGCAACAATTTGACGGGTGTTCATATTTTAAACGCAACTTTACAGTTAGTTGACTGAAATTACAATAAAGGAAACAGTCAGTGGTAATGAAAATATACATAACAGGTCCCTGGATAAAATAGTGTTAGAGTACACACATTTTGACTCTAAATGCAGACTCTAAACCTGACGTTTACGTACATATCCTGTCGGTTATTGTGTCACATATCGTGTTGTTACATATATTGCTCGCCGTGTCAGACTGAGTATAGTTACTCGTGTAGAACACCGTATCATAATCCCTGTATCTCAACATGCCTTTGACCTTTTGCACTCCTCCTTCCTTCTTCACGTCCTTTTACTTTAAGAATTACATTAAGTAACTAATTAT
>JAOPGA020001371.1:0-80869 GCA_026419775.2 Acrasis kona | reverse complement strand
GATCTATACGAATGTAATACGCATGAGAAGGTACTTGAGGGATATGAGTGCAAGTCAGGTAAACAGATTATTGATTTCGAGAGTTTACATGTGCACTTGGCCAAGTTGAACGCTCCAGAAGGATGGAAGTCTATTATGATCATGGTTGCAATGGAAACGACCAATATATTGGAGAGTATGTGCAGCACAAGTGGTAGCATGCTTTTTGGTGAGGGAACCTATTATAAAGCAACATTTGGCAATAGCACTCTGCTCTTTGTATCGGAACCACCAGTAGAGAAACTACAAATTCATAATGACGCGGACGAGAACGAAGCCGAGAATAGAATTGAACAATTACGCAAATATCAAGAAGATCAAATAAATGATGACAACCATTAAGACGTTAAGCGATCAGAGTGAACAAGAGGAGGAGGGAAGAAACAAAAAGTTAAAAAGCAAATAAAAAGGGGGCGCGTAAACCAAACAGTGCTAAAAACGAAGACCTACCTATGATCTTCTCACACATGATTACGCCTTATGGTCAGATTCTCCAACTAAAATCTAAAACTCGGATGTCTGCTTCTCGGGGCACTATTAAGATTACTGTTAATGCACATGACTACACTTACGCCTTAGTGGAAGGAATTACACCACAGATTAATCAAACCGTGTTTCATACATCCGACAAACCAGTGATGATGATACCAAAAAACAGTCAAATTGTCGTTTTAGGGAAAAGAATGATGAAGGAATTACTGGGAGAAGAGAACTATAAGGATATTGCAAAATTTGGTTCGGCTACTCAACAAGACAAAAAGATGGGGTACATCGGCGATATAGCATCGCGCATTGATCCTGATGTGTTTGCAGGAAAACATTCTAAAAATCGCAGGCGAGGTAGAGATGAACAGGATCTTGACGATACTGGTCGGGAGAAAAAGAGAATGAAGAGTAAGTTACGAAACACCACAAAAGTACTCAACATGTTATTGTAGTGGGTGGTGGAGCGAGTGGAAGTGGTGAGCAGCAACAGACCCCAGAGCAGAAGAATGCGTATGAACAATTGAAGAGCCAAACGAGTACGCGCACTTTGAAGGAATGGCTCAACGAAAAATGGTTGACAGGAAAACAGGGTGAAGAAAAAGTTGAATTGGAAAATTTAGTGAATCAGATATGTCTTCAGGAATACAACGGAGGAACATTCGCTGCTGTAACTGCTTCAGAACTGCGAGATGCTGACTTTAAAGCTGGAGGGATCAAACAGATCAACATGTTGTTTCAGAAATGGTTTGGTTTTGAATTAAAATACAGTGAGTGAGGACTGAATAATAAATAACTGGTGACGAGGAGATTAGGATTACTGAGTGGTACTTGCCAAACCTCAAATATATATACTTTTTATGAAATGCAATGTTTTAATCGGATTGAGGTCTTTTCCCGCTGTCTCTGTCTAGAACTGTCTTGAGGTTATCGGTGTCATCATCCATGTCAAACGTAAAACCCACTTCCCGTACAGAAAACTAGCACCCCATTTTTGATTACGTGTTCCTCAGACGATGATTGATTTCCATGAATCGGCGACTTGTGGTTCTTCAAATTCTGAAGAAGCATTATGTGTTGATTGTTTTGGTATATCGTAGTTCGAGAATGGATTGTTTGGCTGTTATAATCCTTTACGCAACGTAGGTCAAGAAAGTGATTACTGCTGATTGTTTCTTGTTGTGGTGGGTGATTTGTATTGTTGGTTGACTGATTTGACATTAATGTTTCATGGTGACTGAGTTGCTGATCTTGGCTTTAAAGAAGTGATTACAGCGCATTGCGTGTTTGTAACTTAAAATCCTTGACTGTAGCGGAGGCGAACTGCATCTACTTCACCGAATGCACTTGACAATGTCCTGTTGATGAGTTAGAATGTTTGTCGTGTAATGAAAAGTACCTTTCCAATCACATTGTTCGTTTCTGTCATTGTTGGTGATGGTGGTGAATCTAAAACGAGTTGGAGTACTTCGATATAACACTACTTACTCCTCTTTTCCTGCCACCCTTGGACAATAGTACAGATTGACTTGTCATTCATATTAAAATATGAATTGTGGCTACTTGAGGCATTCGCTTTTCGGCATCTATGATGTCCTGGCTCTTATTGTCATTGCTCACAGTTGCCCAAATGGAATTTGTAAGGGAGAGGAAGAATGATGGACAAGAAGAAAAACATAGTGCTTTCAAGGAAAACACATGAACAATGAATGATTACAAATTTGGTTCACTCGACCGATTAGCAAGGGGAAGGGACTTGACTCGACAGCAAAGAAAGCACATAGTAGCAAGTACACGAAAGGGGAGGAGAAAATACCTGAACCTCGGTGTGCATGAAAGTAGATCAATTCCACTGGACTTGATAAATCCGTAGGCCTTTAAGGTGTCTCCACCTTGGCAACCTCCTTGGTCATGTTCGCAGTTAAGTAGGTATTGGGAGACAAGACTTGGTCTGGGAAAATCTTTGCGTCTGATTCGATGCAGAATCTGCTGCTTAGTGCGTTGTTGCACTGAATGCCCAACAACTTCCACACCTTCCTTGATTCAAGATGGGAGTCTTGCACTTGGGCCATTTATATCGTGCATCGAATGATGCTGGTAGTGCGGCAAGGGCAACTGCCAGTAATGAGGCTACTAGTGTTACCTTCAATTTTACAATCCAGGATCATAAAACGATATATTTTCGCTACAAGTACTAAACTCTGCTACTTTCTTATAGTTTGATTAGTAGAGACATCTTATTTTCGTTCATACGAACAATATCATTGTTTTACAAAAGTAGAGTCATGGAAGTAAAAGTAGGAGTTGGGTGTAGAAAAAAAGAGAAAAATGACGTTCCGTTTCATCTGTTGGACTTTCGGCCATAGCTGGTATGTCATCTTYTGTTAATAATTTAACACTGTCAGAAACATTGTGGAAGAATGATGTAGACGGCTACGTGCTCTCGAAATTGACAATGGAGGACCTCGTTGAGCTTGGGTTATCGCTTGGTCAGAAACGCAAGCTTGTTGAGAAGATAAAAGATGCCCAGCAAGACGCTTTGACATTGCCAACTCCCCATCTTACAATACCAAGCGTACCTCTGTTTTCATTCACACATTTTTATTAGGTAGTGGTAGTTTGTATTCCTGTGGTGAGAATCTTTTAGTGGAGTTCAATTTTGGAAGAAAATTCACAAACAATCGTATACTTTAACAACTGTGTTTCTTATGTGGTTGATTCCGATAATTTTAATACTTTTGAGCGAGAAGCGGCTTGAGTATTTTAAAATTGATGTTTGTTGTAAACAAACTGAAGTTTTGTTTTCCTAGTCAATCTAGTACATTTCTGCACTCTTATTCGAGGAACAGGCTTAAATACAGTTACGAGTAATTTTAGCTCTGCTAAAATTCCGAGTAACTTATAAAGCTCGTTCCAAGAATAAAGTGCTGACAATGTTTTTCGTCCCGAAATTGACTTCCTAATTAAGTATCTGATCCATGATCTCTACAGTGAATAATTTATCAAAATTAAATTGGTAATGATGTCTTTAAAAGCTCTTATTTGGTCTGTTATCAAAGATTTTCGTTAGCACAGAAGCTGTTACAAAGTTAAAATCTTATTCATCTCTCATTGGTACTCTGAAAAGCTTCTTGTCTTGTTTTACTCAAGTATTGGGTACTTTGGTGTTATTATCCATCGTCACTCCCTTCTTTTTGATTCATTGGCTCCCATTCTAATTGTTTATTTCACGATTCAACAATACTATAGACACAGCAGCAGAGAATTAAAACGATTGGGAAGTATAGCCAGAAGTCCATTGTTCGCTCATTTTGGTGAGACTTTATCTGTACCATTCGTGCATATAATGAACAAATTCGATTCCAGAACGAAAATTGTAGAAAAATCGATATGAGCAACAAGGTAAGTCACACAACACAACAAAAGTACTCAACATGTTATTGTAGTGGGTGGTGGAGCGAGTAAGAGATATGATCCCAAAACCGATGCACGTGCACTATTCAATTTGTTGAAAGATAATATGAAACTTCACGATGTTGCAACAAAACTCAAGGACCAAGGGGTTGATGGGGAAATGTTTGTTGATATGGTTCGGAGGAACTATAAGGATTTGGAAGTAAATTTGACTCTGTCAGTTGAAACAGCTCTTCGCAAGGTTGCAACCGCACCTGCTAGTGCTCTTGTATGAGTTGACGAGGTCTACTGGTTTTGTATCTATTGCTGTTTGCATTATACTGTCCAGAGTATATCTCGAACGTAACTCTGTCTCTGAATCAGTCATCCGCATCATTATCAGTTTCTGGAACGTACTCAAACACATCTATTTCGCTTCTACTTTCCTGATTTTTAAAAAAGAAATTAATTAAGGATAGTTACTGTTGGAGTGAAGAGAGGAAAGTTTTTTGGCTCCCCTCTTTGCTTGTCATGTTGTAAGATAGTTGATTGTAAAAACAATTTTTATTGAATTCTACAGGTTATGGTCGACATTTAATGTTGCATCTGTTTGTAGTTGTGTGCGGCTCTTACTTTTTAGATGTATTGTGGTCGATCCTTTAGCGAAACTATAGCCGATGAAAGAAGATATAGCACTGAGTCCAAAGAAAATCCAGTAACAAATGAAGTAAACTTTGATATCAAGATTCAAATCAACATACATTGACTAAACATGGTAATTATTGATGTTGAATAAAAATGCTTACGCAATCACTTTTAAAGAATATAACTGTCCATGCTATCATAACTGATAAGACTGGAACCATATATAGCGCTCTAATAAAATGTATTACTCTTAAACATACATACTCTAAAGTTTCTAAATCTGATGCCAGTCCATATGTTAATCCTACACAACAGAGGCATCCCATTAATAAATCAAAAGTTGCAGTGGCGTAGGCAAATGGCTTCATAAGTTCCACATCACACAAGGCATTTTTTTCTGTTATATATGACAACTGGTCGCTAATAAAAACAGAACCAACCCCAAACCCAACAGTCGCAATGGTTATTGGTATATTGTATGAAAGAGAAATTATCCTAGCTTGATAAGAATATAACTCATCGAATACTCACGAAGCAGAGGAAAATGCCGGAACTTCTTCCTTCTTCATTAAAGTTTTTTGTAATACTCGAATGTGAAAGCAGAGAATACGAAAAATTAGTATTTATATTTTGTCGAGTAATCTTTTGGAGCCACAACAAGACCCCTTCCTTTTCTTGCACCTTTAAATACAGTTTCTATAATGTCAATTAGCTCTTGCTTTCCTCTCATGGCCCAATTTATTTTATTGTTGTTTCCTGTTCCTAAATCAATCATGATGTGCTTATTCCTGAAGAAGAACATGATTGTGCATGGATCATATAGTTCGTACATTTTGTTAAAATCTGGCACTTTTGATATATCTACAAGGTATATAACCGCAAAATTTTTGACTTTTTCAGCAACTCCACTCAATGTTTCGTCCGTTTCCATACATGTCGAATCCCAATCGTGACCAAAGCGTATTACCACGACACGATCCTCTTCTGTCAATATTGCTTGATCGACAGCCCATCCAGTGTTCAAGTGGGGAAGAAGAAAAGACATCGTTCAATGTTTGCGTTGCAGTCAACTAAAAATCAGATCATTACAACCTATTGAATCACCAAACAAGTCCAACTTGGTTTGTCAAACGTCACAACTCTTGAACAAAAAACGAACAATGTCGTGTGTTCATCAGAAGTCCTTTACAAGTATAAAGCTGCTTGGTGATTTTCTTTATCATCCATATTATTAAAATTTTAGATGAATCACGGCTTTGACGAGTATAAAGTTGCAGTTATTGGGGGAGGTGCAGTTGGAAAGAGTGCAATAACAGTTCAATATGTACAAAACCAATTCGTTGTGGAATACGACCCGACGATTGAGGACAGCTACACCAAACACACTAAAGTTGACGATGTAATGGTGAAACTAGAAATCCTCGACACTGCCGGACAGGAGGAGTTTAGGTCTTTAAGAGACATGTATATGAGAAGCTCTCACGGATTTTTATGCGTATACAGCATTGCAGAGCTGAGGTCACTGCAGGAGCTACAAGAAGACTTCATACAAACAATTTATAGAGTACAAGATACTGAAAACGTTCCAATGGTTTTGTTTGGGAACAAATGTGATATTGCATCAGAAAGAGAAGTGAAGAGTGAGCTGGCTTTGGAGTTTACAAAGAGCCATATGGGCAACTGTCCATTCTTTGAAGGAAGTGCGCGTAAAAGAATAAACATCGACGAAGCGTTTGTTGCACTAGTTAAAGAAATTAGAAGGCGGAGGCAAGTAATTGATTTCAAACCAAAGAACGATAAGAATCTAAGGAAAAAGAACTGTATGATCATATAAACCTAGTTTTTTTTATGGAAATAAAAACATGAATATTACTAAAATGTATCAGATGCAAAAATTATATGTAGCAAATAAGCCTCTATGGCCCAATGGAAAGGCGTCGGCCTACGGAGCCGGAGATCCTGGGTTCGATCCCCAGTGGAGGTATTTTATTCGGTCTTTCATTTATTAGTTATTTGAAACTTCTCATCTTTTAGAACAAGAATCAAGCCGATATGTTTTTTGATATTGTCATTTCAGTATTCCTTGACGTTAAGATGTTGAACAACATCAAGTTTGTAACATTCGCAGTCGCTGTCATCATCGCCATCATAATAATCTAGCCCAGAATCGTCGCTATCACTGCTGTAGTCACAGTTGTGCTTGGATAATAAAACAAAGTATTGAATAAATAAAATCGTATTCATTGCCACTAAAATCACATTTTTAGTGCCCTTTTCGATGTTATTCATGTTTGTGGGATGTTTCTTGAATCAATATCTGTTGTCATATCCTTTTAATCCTAGACGCATTCGTAGTATTGCTTCTTTGTTATGTGCTGTTGTTGTTTGTCATGTTGTTCCAAATGTAGGTAAATCAACCTATATACAGGCCATTGGCTCTAGGACGTTCTTCTCCGAAAATCTCCATTCACTTTTCAAGTTGACTCAAACAAATATGAACTTGCCCCTGTTTCTTTTGCTGTTCGCTTCAGCACTTTTAGCATTAGAGCAACCACTATGGGATTTTAGTGATAAAGTACCGGATGACGAGCCTTTCCTAACAATTGATTTATTCCAGTTGGATGATAGAGAAGCTACTACACAATTAAATCCTACTCTTCGGTTTATACCTGGAGCCGTATACGATGGCGACAGGAAATATATTTATTTTGGTCACGGTAAAGATGAAACAGGAACTTTTGATAATTATATATCAACCCATTTCATGGCAATAAATGCAACAAGTAAAAAAATGGTGAAGCTATTTAAATTTCAGGGGAGGTAAGGCTGTCTATTTGAAGTGTAAATTTACATCCAAGCTTTGACAAATGTATACCGTTAAAATTATCAGCTCAAAGTTTCATCTGTCATATATGTATGAATTCCAAAGGAATAACTAGAATAGACATTGAAAATCCTCTCGAAAGGAAGATGTGGGAGACTGGAGCCATTATCAATATGGTCGTTGACCACTCGGACCTGAAACTTTATGTAGTCCACCATAACGAAGACTCTTCAAAAACTTTCATAACGAGTTTGAACCTTGACCTTAAAGTCATTCACTCTTATGAGTTACGAAATGTCTTGAACCCACAAATTAGAGTTCCTTCGAAACAAACTCCCTTCTTGGTTCTAGTTACTGGAACCGAGAATGGTGTCAAGGTTTGGTACTTTGACTTCGAACTCAACCTGAAAATGTCCAAAATCCTCATAGAAGATCCTCTTCGTCTCCCAACACTCAACCACGGACAATCAATATTCCTTGCAAGTGAAAAGGAATTAATCTTCACAAGCAAGCGAACCGAGGAAAGCCTAAAACAGACTAGACTTTATTACACCAAATTCTCTATTGAGAATCAAGAGCTAATAGAAGGTAAGTAAAATGATTCATTACCACCAATAATTTCGTCAGATGTTGCGACGCTACAAGTCGACGACGACTCTTACAGCCAACATCAGCTCACAACACACATTCTCAAAAACAATGTGCTTTACACATACTTCCCAGCAGGAGAGGCGTCATATACACTCCAAACACAATTACTTCAAGCACCACTCAATCCCAAGTCACAAAGCAATCATTGTCCAGCCGACACATTATTCATACAAGTACTTCAAGACGATCAATCATGGTGCTTTACCAAAAGACAATTATACATTCCTTCCCTCAAAGCCAAACCATTTTTGGACCTGTCAACATATAATAGACAGCCGATCGATAAGCTTCTATTCGGACTTTACTGCGGAACCGTCGGATCCACCATTACTTTACTTTTTGGATCGGTGGATGGAAGGATCGTGAGATCGCAGATCAACCTAGTGGACAGGACATCATCATTGACCATACTACAAATACAATCCGATTCGAATCAAATCATGAGCGGTCACATGCACGGCGATCAAGCCTTCTTGTTCAGCACCATGGGCGATCACGCACATTCAATGTTGTACCAAGTTGATGTTTACTCAATGATCATCACGCACAGAACCATCATTCCCATCGATTACATTACCGACTTTGTACAACAAGGCGACATTATTTATGGAGTCAGCCAAGGTAATTCCACCATCAACATTCATCGCATCAATACCATCAATCATGACATTTCCACATACAAATTACAAATCGATTCGCCAATCAACGGCGGTCTGTCCAAAGGAGTCGGTCTATATCACTACCAGTCGAACATTTATTTTGTGACCCAACACGAGATTTACACCATCAACATTGACGCCGAACGTCCCGTGTTAAATCACACATTCGAATTCACAAAAACAATCAGGACGGCCAGTCTATACCACTCTGATTTATATTTGGGAATCGACAATGTCATTGTTTCCAAGTACAATGTGATGGATCATCAAATCAAACAAATTCATGATTTATGGGATTACATCACGCAATCAGATGTGTTCACCAGCGAAAGCATTAACGTTAGAGATGGTTACTTGTATCTAATCACCGACAAGAAATTTGCGTTTCGAATCAACCTCAAGACCGAACAAGTCAACACTTACACGCTACACGTGTTCGCAATCATCAGCGTGTTGGACCAACCCGACGAAGTTGTAATCTTCTCGTGCACCGATGGTAATTTGGACATTCGAAACATTACATTAGACAGCATCCAACCCGTCGATCCCCAATCCCATCCGCTCGAATGGTACTTGATGGTGATCATACCCAGCAGCGTGTTGGGACTGACCCTTACTTTCCTAATCATCGTCCTGATCGTTTTTCTGATTCGTCAACATGCAAGTCTGAATCACGAAAAGAACGAAATGAGACAGCGCATATTAAATAAGAGCAGCCACAGCGCAGCGATGGTGGGAGAGATGATCGACATAGAGAACTTGAGTTTCGAAAAGAGCTTAGGAGAAGGAGCAGGCGGTATCGTTTACAAGGGCACCTGGAACAGCATCCATGTGGCCATCAAGAAGATCAAGGACCAAGAACAAAAACAAAAGTTTTTGAGCGAGGCCAGTATTTTGAGTTATTTGCGCCATCCCAATATTATTCTATTTTTAGGAATTGCGGTTGACCAGGACAATCAATACATTATTACCGAGTATGCCGAGAATGGAAGCTTGGACGATTTGATTTACGAAAAACACCAAAACAAGTACAAATCGATTCCATTGATGCACAAATTCAACATGTTGATTGATGTTTGTAAGGGAATGATTTATTTACATTCGTTGAATCCACAAATTTTACATCATGATTTGAAACCAAGCAATGTGTTGGTCGACAGGAACATGAACGTGAAATTGAGCGATTTCGGCAGCAGTCATGCCATGAGTCACGATAGAAGGGCCACCAGTAGTTATGGAACCATACAGTACACATGTCCCACTCAACTCATGCAGAGCGGTCCCTTCGTCGACAAGTGCGACGTTTATAGTTTTGCCATTTGCATGTACGAGTTGTTGTTCGTTAGCAAGCCTTACAAGAGCAACAACAAGCGATCTGCAAAGATTGCAAGGCAGCAATCGATGACTTCGCCGCCGTGTGGAGCAGATGCCGTCGCGTTGGTTGTGGATGAAAAGAGTTCGTTGATTGCTAATGATGCGATGGCTGTGGTGGTGGTGGAAGAAGAAGAAGATAGTTTGTTTGCGTTAGGATTGGATGTGATTAATGGTAGGAGGCCGTACGTGCCGTTTGATGTGAGAGATGATGGTCTTGAAAATAAAATATTAATTTCCGAGTGGTGTAAGCAATTACATGGATTTGAACATGAAGATGTGAATGTTGTTTTTGATTTGATTTTGAAATATGTCTTGTTGATGGAGAGGTGTTGGAGTGCGGATGTTGATCAGAGGCCTACGTTTTTAGAGTTGTTGACTGCTTTGCAGGAATTTTGTAAATAAATGTGTTTTAGAATATTGGTTGGTCTTGTTGTAATTTACAAATAATGATTGATGAGGGTGATGATGTACAAATAGAAGAATCGAGAGAGATTCATGACGAACACCTTCTTATACCGTTAGAGATTTTTGATTTGATAACATCTTTTGTGCGTCCACTGCCAGGGTATTTTGTTCTCAGAAATGTTTGCTGTCCATGGCGTACCCTAATAGATGATAGAATAAATAGATCAGGTAATCACAGAAAACACGCATGCCCTAACTGTGACAGTTACTCTGGATGCGCTACAACTCGATGCAACCTGCAAGTTATTCGATGGATTTCCAGCCGAATTAGCGCAAGATATAATCCAACATTATCCACTGGACAAAATTACAAAACTACGGGTAGAAATTAGTGTACATAGATCAACTCACATTGAAATCATAAGTTTTCTCCCCAACCTCGAAAAAATCGATCTCGTATGCTCTCCATACCAACCAAATTCTTTTAGAGTTAAGGACGAACAGTGGTATAGAGAAGCTATACGTTTGTTACAATACATCTTAAATACCACATCCAAACCCATTAAAATAGAATTAATAAACGTCCCTTTGTACGAAGTAGAATTGGATGTGATACGCAAGTATCAAAGTTCACTCTGCGATTTGACAGTCTCACATTCGAGTATTCAACGTTGGAAAGATTCGGTCAACTACCTCACGAAAGTGGAGGGGTACAAACTCGACCATTTCTTTTCTTACCAACAATACGCACCGAGTCCATTCGTTGCTTCACTGTTCTTGGATTTCCCACTCTACTCTTATTTCATGGAAATGAACTATGACATATCGTCATCGGAAATTGCAAATCACATGAAACATGAAAATGTCACAAAAGATTATTTAATGGACGTGATGAAAAGTAAAGACAAATCGTGGTTTACCGATCGTGAACATGACGTCTATTTATTAGAGGCATTCATGTGGCAACACGATTGCTCGCTTTTGAAACATTATGTGACTGCGTGTGAGGGAGACCTCAAATGTTGTAACGTCAACCCATTGGTTTGGAGTATAGAGGGTCAGACGATAGAGAGCGCCGAATACGTTTTATCTCATGACCCTCAAATCATCTTTTATAATCAAGGAGATGGACAAGAGAATTTATTGTGTACTTGTTTGAAATCTAATTGTAATGCCATAATAAAAAAAAATATGTTCAATTTGCTCCTGAAGCATGGAGCTTCTTTAACTGAAAATGATTCTAACGGGAAGAATGCAATTCATTTTGCATGTGAATTGAGAAATCTCAAAGTGATGGAGAATATAATGTCAATAAAAGGCTTTCATGATTTTGTTGTCAAGAATGAACATGGCGTGAGCCCTCTTGCTGCATTTTTTGAATCAAAGACTCCTCCTAAATTTCTATACAATCGCTTAAAAGATTGGCTTACTAAATTTTTGAGTAACTTTTCAAAAAAGTCATTGCAGGAATTATCAGTAGGCTCGCTCAAGAATGGTATTATTCATGAAATGGTTTTGCATACATGTAAAGATGAGGATTTGTATCAAGATATGGTACCAAAAATAAAATGGTTGGTTGATCGTGGTTGTGATATTAATGCAGAAAATGGTATTGGTCAACAACCTATCCACTTGTTGTTTCCTCTTGGGTGTTACGGTGGTAAATTTTCAAAAGAACTCTCCGACACTGTTCTTTCTTTCATATCCATGGGTGCTGATATTAACAATGATGTTAATGGCAGAAGCATCGCAATGTTCCTGCTATTGAGCAATCTCAAGGTAGTCAACCAGCTCTTTCCAAAATTCGACTTTTCAAAAAAGTTCGAAGATGGTGACAACTGCCTTCATCTGCTTTTCAAATATCACAGAGGTTGTAAGTAGTATTTTCATGTGTATTTGATCTAAACAATTAAAAGTCAACAACCCAAAAAGTCTGGAACAAAATATATTGTCAAAGTTATTCAAGCCAAGAAAGAATAGGACTTTATTGTCCCAACCGAACGCAAATGGTATATCACCACTCTCAATAATCTTATCTGATAACTTATTCAATAACAATGAATTTTATAATGCTAATAAAGAGGTGTTGAACTCGTTTGTGAATAAGAGTGTGTTTGACAACAAACATATTCTTCCTGTTGATTATTTGTTGCAAAACAACCAAGCTGACTCCTTCTTGTTCCGCGCTTATATTGCAGTATCACCTCCCTCTGCTCTTCTAGAAACAGTGGACAATAAGACTTTACTTCACAAGATGGTTATATTATCCTGTAGTGAGCAGTCCATCAGGCATCTGGTCCAACAGGTAAAAAAAAATTGCAAGAAGCACGAATTTAAAGAGTACTTGTTGAGAAAGTATGCGGAACAGTCGGCAGTTGATATGGCTGCAATGAGCGTAGACGTTCAACAATACTTAAAAGACCAGCTAGAAAGTTCTTAATATCCCAGCCTCAATAAAAACATATGTTCCGGTATTGAGATTAAGCTAAAGCATTGACCGTTTTGTATTGGCCAAGAAATACGGTTGTAAATCAGTTTTAGCGGCAAATAAAATCGTTAAGTGTTTTCAAAAATACATTCACAGTTGTTATCCACCATCGAATAATGTGTGAGCAATCTCATTGACATCAAAACGCATAAATGAATTCATTACACTTTTCATGCATCGTCGTTGAATAATACTAGAGAATAAACAATACCGAGCCACAGCATTTTTCGCGATCATAGAGATGTCAGTTAGTGTTTTACATAGTGGACATTAGTGTCAAACGAATAATAATCTCATGAAAAAATGGTATGGAAGCTAATCGTGGAAACTTTCATGATGTTCATTTGACATTAAAAAATGCACTTGCATAAACAACAAGCTGGAATAATATCGAAGTTTCAAAAGCAAAACAAGCTGTTTATAACAAAGCATAACAGATCAGACAAAGGTCTAGGTGTACATTCATTCAAAGATGTTAAAGATTTTGAGCTCTAAATCTTCAACATCTTTAGATCTTCATTCATATGCAATCACTGTGACCGAGGTACATTTTTGAACAAGCAAATTCTATCGAAGTTTTTTGTCAAATGTGCTGAATTTACCAAACAACGGTGAAAACACGATACGATTGTTACAATGTCCCAACATCCTTGGAAATTCATTCAAAGCCTAATTTACTGCTCCGCCGATGCGGAATTCAGTTTTATTCGATGGATCGAATCCATCTTTTTGCCGGTTTAAACGACTAATATGGTCAAACGACCGGTTTGCCTCCAAAATTTTAATCTATGTATGGTCATACAGAACAACAATGTTTCGAATTGATGTTCCTTCGTAGACGTAAAACTAAACCGAAAAACGCAATCACTACTCCAAGATGATACAGGGTACCATTGAGCTAGACGCGAGAAATGTTGTATTAAATACTGCCGTTATTGCAATCATAGAATCTCAACAATGTTCACAGGTTGCCGACATGTTAACTACAACTCCACAAAAAAAGAGGAAGCTTGTCGTTCCTTCTGCACCTCGAAAAGCAAAAATAGCAAAGATGAACGAGGATGTTACATCTTCTGTTCGCAGACGGTTGTGCTTCGACGACCTTGTAGTAGACGAAACCACAGTGCCCGGATTTGAGTTAAACAAGCACCAAGAAAATTTAGATGATGTAGATTGGCTGAAATTTTGAAAATACTTCCAGTTTCGCTGGACCTAAGATTTGTACATATATAAATAATATTTAACTGTAGCAATTTTTCGTTTGGTGTAAAATCTTTAACAAAGTCCTTGTACCTTTCAGACAGTTGGTTAAGATTGTGGCACAATCTTGTATACACCGGTTCTACAAGACATTATTATCATTAGATTATAGATTAAAGATTTAAAAAAGTCAAAGTTTAATTTATTCTTACGTACATGTACTTAATCAGCTTCAACGTCCTCAACTGAAAGTAAATCCAGTTCTGATTTTAGAAACTTTGCAATCTTCATCATGTTGGCTTCCCCCGCCACTTTCTCTGCTGAGGGATTATAGTTTGTGTTTGTATTCACATCATACACTAAGAGTTCATTTGTTTGGCTGTCTCTAATATACTCAACACCTGCAATCTCAATTCCATTCTCTATCAAGAACTTTTTGATTTTAGTGGCTAGTACCTGTTCGTCTTCCAAGAATTGGTCGTTTTTTCTGATAACAAACATGGGTTTGGTTCTGATTTGGCATTGGTCGGCTGGACATAGTTCAAATCCGTTACTTGTATCTATTGTCACAATGTAAGTGAGTTCTCCGTTTATGAATTCAGCTCTGTTAATTTCTGGTTTTGGCGCGGTTATGTACTCTTGTAGTAGCAATACTCCATCAACTGGTCTTTCTTCGTCGGTCACAGTAATTGCGTCTGAATCAAGATAGCTCTCTAAATCTTTAACATCTTTGAATAAATGTACACCTAGACCTTTGCCTGATCTGTTATGCTTTGTTATAAAGGGCTTATCTCCTCCGAATATACTTTGTGCTTGTTTTGTAATCTTTGATTTACTGGTCTCGTGCTTTGCGTTGTCATATGATCCTACAGCAGTCTTCGGGACTTTTATCCAGTTTTTTGTAAAGCAGCATACTGTCTGATTTTTGATACCTCAAGTGCAAGGGCTCTGGAATTGTTAACAACTCTTCTTTGGTTCAACTCCAACCACTCTAGTACAGCGTGAGTATGCTCAGCAGCGTATCTGTGTGAGCGGGTATGTGATGATGCAGACATTCTGTTGTAGAACACCCCTTGTGGAGGAATTGAACTGAAGTCAAAAGTATCTCCATTACCAAAGTGCCACTCAACAAACTAAGTATAGTAAGCATTAAACAGTAGATTTAGGAGACTCACATTTACCCCAATTGTTTTGAAGGCTGAACGCAACGGAACCATCCAATCATCGTTCTCGTGAATAACATAAATCGTAGGCACAGTCTCTGTTCTCATTTTTTAGATTATAAAAGAGAGGAGCTGTGTATATTTATTCCGAATGGCGACCGGAGCGGGGCTTAAAATCGGAGTTTGTTTTTACTTACAACATGAAAAAGTGCTTTTGAATAAATTTTCAAGATTTTTGATTGTTTTATATATAATTGTCACAATACGAGCTAACCAGCTAAGCATGAATTATCTGTTGTTGTAATATTATAATTAGAATGAACCATGAAGAGTCCAAAGGAGTTACACCCATCAATAAGGAAGCTAGTAGTAACAATTGTAGATAATATACGATGGACGAGTCAGTTATGAGCTCTTGGATTAGTATAAAAGGATACTATAATGTTAGGAATAAATATCTTAGAATTGATCGTGTAAACACGTGTTAGTTTTAATAGTGTCTATACAATCTTTTTATTTCATCTGTTTTAATTAAAAGTATGGGAAGTCTCTTTCAACAAATTTCATGAACCCTCTTCAAACATCATAATAACCTTGGTATCAACAGCCGTTCAAATACGACAATAAGCAAAATGATGATACAGAATCTAGAAGATAGACGAGTATCCAATAATCACATCAAACAGTATCGTCTATGACACTTCCGAAAACATAAGCCTTAACATGCAGTATTCTTACATGTCAGATTCAACATCATTCGCGAACCAACGTGAATTCATACAAAATTGGATAGACCTCAATGGACCCGGGCCGACCATTCCTTGTATCCAAATCATGGACTATTTGTTTTTATATCAATCTGTTCATCCCAATCTAGTTGACCACTCTATTCGTTCCAACGACCTGGAGGTCATTAATCATCCTGATGTGATCAACAGGATTTATGTAAAGGATATTGTTATTACAGCGATTCGTTGCCCGTCAAGAGATTGGATGACCAAAAGACGATTGGTGTGGCTTTGAATTTTGTTGGTTCATTTGAATTGTATAAAATATTAGGTCTTGATAGAGACCGAAATGTAGTAGATGTCGATGCTTTTATAAGATTTATTCCAACCATGTTTAGTCCTCGCTCTGGTTTGTCTTCTTTACAAATCATTGGCACTTGTTTCAAATGTTGATTAGTGCACCAAGTAATTGTGTTTTTGGGAATCGATTGTGTCATACCGTGATGCATCATCATCGATCCAATACTCTTTTTTCT
The DNA here is from genome assembly GCA_026419775.2 of Acrasis kona. Classification (NCBI taxonomy): domain Eukaryota; phylum Heterolobosea; class Eutetramitea; order Acrasida; family Acrasidae; genus Acrasis; species Acrasis kona. The sequence goes on along the minus strand of JAOPGA020001371.1, from coordinate 64,281 downwards.
GATGCCTTGTTTGAATCATAACATGAAAAAACCAAAAAGGAAGCTGACAGTTGATCAGCTGCATTGCGTTGTAAAGCAAACTTCTATAAATAAACCAACCATACATGTGCTTGAGACAATGAATGATCTATTTCGCTTTCGAGAATGATGAACCAAGGGATTGAAATGGAGTTAATGAGAAGTGCAATTTGAAATGCAACACGGGATTGACTGTTTTCCTTCTCAATGACCTTATTAAGTTCATCCTTATTTCTACTAGAAGTTTCTTTAAGGTCATTTATAACAGCTTGTGCAGATTCCACTTCATGAATAGGACGTTTTTTACCTCTTTGGTCCTTTATTAGTTGCTTATATGCATTACTGATTAATTTTACATCATCTTGATCAAAACTAGATTCAGTATAATTGTTAAACTTGTTTCTAGCCTTGTAGAATAATGATGATTCTTTCATGCTAGATTGATTACATAGTTTTAAAATAGAGAAAAAACTCTTGGCCATGTCATTTACAACTGATAATGCAGCAAATATTTCCTTCCAAATTAACATGAATTGATCAGGCATATTGTTGTTGTCAATATAGTCCATAATTTCTCTATCGTCTATTTGAAAGAACTTATACTTGTCAATCTCAGCTCTCTGATCAATATCGTGATTATTGTAATACTTATACAGCTCTTCACATATTAGAGACCCATAGCTTCTATCAGTATCATTCAAACTAGGTCTATTGTCAATAATACCAGCCCACTTTAAATCTTCTTTTGTCCATTGAAAGAAATGCTTTTCTAGCTTGAACAGTGCAGCTTGAGCAAAAGATTTTACCATGACACCTAGCTCTACTAGTAACCCATTAGTTTCAGCATATGCATAACTGTACTCTAGGGTCTCCAACTCAAGATGTACATTTTGAAGGTAATCCTGCCATACAAGAACATTTCCATACATTTCATGCGATACAAATGTCTGGTATTTGTGTAGTTGATTGTAGATGAATGTGTACATGTTTTTATGCATGTCTGCTAACAACCTAGATTGTAGACACAGGGTCTTTGCCCCTTGGTTGTCTTCAAATAACTTGGAAACAGTTCTCCATTTAGCTGTGCCAGGGTTGTATTCAAGAGAAACAAGAGTTTTGACAGCATCAAAATGCTTGGTTAACCAAAAATATGCATGAGACCAATAGTGGCCCATCTTGTAATACAGTGAAGTGATGGTTTTTTAATAAGAGTGATCATAGAGTTCTGAACTTGATAAAGGAACTCTTCAACCAAAGTACCCCATTCATTTTCATCTGAATAGTCAAAATTAGGGTTAATTTCAATCATTTCAAGCAAGACTTTAAATGAAATCCATTTCTCTCTCAAAAGTGAAGCAAGGTCAGACACTATAGTGAACACCTCAGAAGTCATTTCAAAAGCATCATCCTCTACATCAACTACACCTTCTAAACTACTGCAACCAGCTAAATACATTAATTGGAGAATGTGGTCAGCACATCTTATAGACACCTTTGGGAAACCAGCTTTCAAATCCTGTTGCAATGTCTTTGATGCACATAAAACTACATTACAGTTATCAGACATGAAGTGAGTAAGCTTTTCTTCAATTTGAAATACTTCTATTGTTTTTTTCAATTGCAACACAACATCAATAGAGGCTTCAGCACTCATAGACACAAACTCTAGCAATGTTGTTCTTGGTTGGCCTTGTAAAGCTACCCAATGTTCTTTATTTTTTATTTCTACAGCATCTTTTACAGTCTTTGTTTCTTTGTTTTTGAGATGAACCAATTGATCTTTGATCAAATTCAAGTTTTCGATAGTGAGCTCTTCAAACCAGTTAGCAATAATACTGAACACTTGTCCTCTCCCTTTTAAATTAGATCCATCAAATAACAAATTGAGGTACTTGCAGCCAGTGAGTTTCTTCTTGATAATTTCATTGAATACACTGTATGCAGCATCCTCATATCGCTTGATTGTTCTAGCACTTGCTAAATAAAGTTTCTCTTCACCAAAGAAGATATTCTGGAATATACTACCTGTGAGATCCAACTGGTTATATGATAGATTTCCGTTTGTTTTCAAAGAACTCATCTGTGCTAAATGCAACTTTGTGTATTCTTGCTTGCTTATTTTGGGGGTGGGGTCCTTTGTCATTTGTATCTTGTTTTGCAGAATGTTATTTTGATTCGTTAATGCGTTACAAGTATCGTAATGTCTTATTTTCTTCAGTTACTGTTTTAAAACTCTTCTCTATTGTCTTTAAACAGTTGTTTGTTACACGTACATTTGACAACAGGTTTGTGTGATCCATTTGGATGTGTTTTTTAAAGTAGTCTCGATTGTCTGTACTGTATGCACATTGATGGCAAGTTTGCTTTGGACCATATTTTGTACTAATTTCAACAAGCCTGGTTCTTTGATTCATACCAGTTAGATTTGCCGCTTTTTTTTAAAGTGTGGGATTTACACTGTCAACCGTGAAATTCACACTATCAACCGTGAAAATCACACTATAACATGGCAAGAACCAAGCAAACAACAAGAAGATCTGTTGGAGGAAAAGCCCCAAGACAAAATTTGTGTTCAGTGGCAAACACATCTATCCATACTCAAAGTAATGAGTATATTAATTTTTTAGCGTCAAAATCCTCAGGTCATGTAACCTCAAAGTATGTAATGCACATAATTTTTTACTAAGATATGTAAGGATTGAAAAGAAGAGAAAAGTAATCTCAAAAATGTCACAAATCACATCAAATTTGACATTGCCAAGGTGTCCATCATATGAGATGAAGCCTAAATTAAGTATTCAAAATTCTTGCTGGGCTAACAAGAATGTATGTGCAACAGCAAAATTTATGCACACTATAAAAATGCCTCGGCTTACGTTGGAGATGAAGACTGCAATCTCCACACTCTTGGATAATGAAAGCTATGAAAAGGATGACATAATTATAAGTACACTTAAAATGTATTTTTATCAACATTTAGTTTGCTGTTGAGAGCTGGATACGTGACAGCGTCTGTTCAATTTACTGCTACTTCGCTTGTTACATTTGTAACTACGCACTTAGACAGGATGATGGATAGAATTCATTTATCATATAACAAAGAGCATAACAACAACAACACTACCAACAACAATACCAACAACAACAACAACAACAACAACAACACCAACGACAACACCAATACTAACCCTAGCATCATTGATGATTATTCATCAGATGAAGATGATCACATGGATAATTGTGATAACAAAGTGGTCTCTCTTCCATTTTATAAGAGCTATATTGTTGGTGTTTTTTCAGGAGTTGACCAAAATTTCAAAAAAACGTTAGAGGACGGGATGGAACCCATAATATTTATTTATTCGGACGCCCAACAATCTTGAAAACCAATCCCTCTGTGAACACTGTAAGCTCTTTGTACAACTTGTAATATTCAATGAAATTTGGTTCTACACCAACTGGGTTCTTGAATATTTCAATTAGCATTACTTGAAAATCCCAGCTAATCTGTACTGGAGTAATGTTGCGATCATATCCAGTAAATAAAACACAAGAAGCGCCATCTACAATTTTATCAGATGGAAGACAGAGTGGTGTTCTTTTATTCTTTTTGACAGATTTATAATATGTGTCTGCCTGTATATGATCTGTCAACATGTATTTACCAGCATAACATGAGCCAATATGAAACCATTTACATAATAGAATACTCTTTACAAGTGATTGGTAAAAGGATTCTTGGTTCAAAATACAAGTCTCAATCACACCAGTATCATTGTTGAACTTGTCAATTGCAATGCCTGCTTCAGTACCATGACCTTGAACGATTGTTACAGCAATGTTATTCAAGATATAGTCAGGAAGAGTATTCAATTCATAATGTAACAATGTCAAATTTGCTACATATAATGTTACAACACTATTTTGACTATCAAGCTGCAATCTCAGTACTTTTGTCATAAGGCAGTACAATCACCAATGTGCCACGGCCTAAAATAACCTCTTCAATAAAAACAATTATACTAAAAATTTTATTCCTTCTCGAAGTTTGGAAGATGTTCGTCCTCTGGTTCCTCTATGGCCTTCTTCACTAAAGAACGGAACCTTTTCCATACTAAACTATCTGTTCCAAATAGGTTTGCCAATCTTGGGAGAACGTAGCCGGCTATTTCTTCAGCGTTGTTGAACCTAAGCACCTTAAGAACGTCTAATGCATGCTGGTTAAAGCTTGGATGTAAACTGTTGAACTGTGAAGCTCTTAGGAAGCAGTAACATTCCGCAGATACGTAGCTCTGGCCATTTATTATGACGCTCCTTTGGTGGACTTCTTCTGTGGCGAACCAAGTATTGAAGAAGAGATCAAAAAAGACACCCTTGTAAAGTACAGTGGCCATGATTGAATAGAGGTCATCATTTTCGGATCTGACACCGTACTGGATAGGTCCATCGACAAGTTCCACTTCTTCGACGTTGTCTCTCACGAAGTTAAGGAACCTCTCCTGTTCTGATTCTTCTTTACCAACATTGATGTTTAAATCTACATTTTTCGTCAATCGTGGATAGGAGTGTATTCCGGCAGCAACAGATCCTCCAATTACGGTTTGGATTCTGCTCTTCTTCAGCAGTTCGATAAAGTCACTTGTAGCACTCAGTTTCTGTTTATCGCAGCTAGAGTATGTTCTTCCTTGTGTTCTTCTTTGTATTGCGATGTCCGCTTATAAGACTTGGAGCTATGATCTTGTCCATCTTCTTGAAGACTGTGAACATAACTGCAGTTGGACGCAAGGCCTTCTTGTGTGGTTCCTTGAGTGCGAAAAAGTGCCTGTAATTGCATCAGCCAGAAATGAAAATAAAACACATTTATTAGAAGTAACTATATGGACAGTTTTTGATGGTTGTCATTATCTTATTCCATCGCTCAATCGCGCCGAACAGACCCATCCACTCTTTTAAATTATCATTAACGTAACCCTCAATAGCATTCGAGTCATTGTATCTGAGCACATTAAGAATATCCTGCGTCGAATAACCACTAGTCTCAAGTAGGTTAGTTAAGAAGCAGAAACTTTCTGGTGGAATAATTTTCACAGGGTAGTTTGGGTTCACCTCTGACTGGAGCTGAACTTCACAAGCGTTTGTGATTGCGTATTGTGTGGCCCACCATGTATTAAAGTATATATTTATATGTAAACCACTATAATCTAAGGCTGTCGTTACTATTTCATCTCGGTTCCCAACTGATGATACTTCTTTTTTAAATGTAGCCGATTGCAGGTCGTTAAAAGCACGTTGGAACAAGGAAATGTCTTCTTCGGAGTTCGTGATGTCCAAAACAAGATCAAGCTTAGTTAACGCTCTTGGAATAGAGTAGCAGCAGCTTGATAAAGCTCCTGCCACCACTACATTAACTCCTCTTCTTTTGAAAACGTCTAAAATCTTAATAAATTGTTCTTCGAATAGTAGGCTTATATTTTTGTCCCCTTGAAATGGTCTTGCGAATTCACAGGTGGAAAACGTCTCCGATAGCCTCTCACTAACACTTAAAGATTTCCATCTCCTTTCTCTGTATGATCTTGATAAGGACAACTCACGTGGTAGGTGTATGTGTCTAAAGGTAGGAATATAATTTATAAGCGACTTTGTGACCCTCAGCGTTTGCAGCTTTAATATCATATTATTTGTCACCTCAAGTTGATTGTTAATTCAGTCAACATTAGACTTGTTGTAATTAATCACTTAATCTGATTATCTGGATCCAGTTTATGATTAAAGAAGTAAAAATTTATTTTCCAGTGAAGCGATGATGGCGCATGTGTAAAAGGCAAAGGGATGGACACTAAAATCATTTCTCCATGTTTGACGAAGACATCCAAACTTCTTTATTCAAGCAATTGCTTGTTCAACAACAATTCTTACTGAACCAAGTACTTGGTTATAATTGGTGTGAACTTGAGTCAAACCACCTTTTTCCTTCGAATTGGTATAAGACAGTTCTCGAGTCCAATATAGCCTATTTTTCTGTTAATTGTATGGATCCTATTTTTTTCTGTTAATGATCGCTTCGTTTGCGCCGCTTGTAAGTGCCCCAAATATTTCTTTTCACGTACAGCTGGGTATCCGCTTGTAGGTGCCTATTCTTTATGAAATCTTTACGAAGATATATCCTAGCCTACTCATAATGGGCCTATTTTTCCATAATGCTAATACTTGATAGTCGATATTCGCGTTGTGCGCCCAAAATCATTTCAAATTACAGCTGGGTTTCCGCTAGTAATTGCCCATTAGATCTTCACGTACAGCTGGGTTTCCGCTTGTAGGTGCCTAAAGTATACATACATCTTACAGCTAGGTTTTCCGCTAGTAAGTGCCCCAAATTTTTCACGTACAGCTGGGTATCCGCTTGTAGGTGCCTAAATACATCTTACAGCTAGGTTTTCGCACGTAAGGTTCCTCTATAGTTGATTCGATCTATATAAAAGTGTTATACAATCAATGTAGAAGCCGCCCCTAGCGGCGAAGTGCCCTCAATACTATAGAGACGTGTTAGTGTATTCACACACTCCTGCACACAAGATGATCAACATGGTTGACTAAACCCGTTTTACAAACATTTGCCAAACTCAAGAAGAAGGGAGCGACACCCATTGTTGAAAGGCAACCATTTGTCACCCAACAAAAGCATCTTCCTTGTCAAATAGTGCATCAAAGCTTAGGGCATCTCCATTTTTAAGTCCAAAGGTGCATGCAAAGCACTGCGCTTCAAGTGTTGTTTTCTCTTTTGATGATGATCATAATGATGAGGATAATGACAAAACAATTGGTGGAGCTAACCTGTTTGAAGAACATGATAGTAAATTTGGTACCACCACTAAAAATAGTTCCAATGATGTTGATGAATATGTAGACACCATGGACAACATATCATCTATTCTATACAAAGCTACAAACAAGTATAGAAGACAAGAGCAGGCAAAGGAACGGCAAAGAGTTGAACAGCTTAAACACGCTTTGGACTAAGAGCAACATGTTGAGTATAGCCAAAAGGGCTTTGATGTATCTGATGATGAACCAGCTGAGATTGCGGTTGGAGCAGAAGATGACAAGAGGGTTGAACAATTAACCTTGTTCCCTCTGGTCATCGTTTGTAACAGGAGCAAACAACCAACCAATCATGAAGAGAAGTGATGTTGAAAGCTCTGTCTGGTAGAATCAAGGAACCTGTCAAGAAAAGCACGCCCTTTGAACTTCTATCTGCTAATTCTGCCTCCTATATCATTGTCCACACTTGATTGTGCATCAACACCATAATAACATGAAACCAGAGTAACTAGGGTTGTTTGAGAGAAGAGAGCGATTAAAAGAGCTTGTTGCTAAAAACTGTAAAAAATAAACCGACGTTGTTGAATCAACAGCCAGGGTTGACTCATTTGTAAAATTAATTCTATTAAAATAAAATAAAATACAACATGTTAAGGTTGGGATTGGAGTCATGTAAGTACGTGCCAATCAGGACACTAAAACGAGGGCTTAAAATTCAAATAATGAGTGATCTTCACCTCGAGTTTTTGGTTGATCCCCCTGTAATCACGAAGACAGCACCAATGTTATGTCTTCTTGGAGACATTGGCAATCCTGAAGAGGGAATTTATGAGGAATTTTTAGCAAAGCAGAGCAATATATTTGAAAAGTACGTGCTTATGTCCTCAAACACTGAACAAAAGAGTTTTGATTTTAGCTGGAAATCATGAATTTTATTTTTCGGAATACAATACCAGATTAGAAGATCTGAAAAAAATATGTAACAAGTATAATAATGTGCACCTGTTAAATCGTAGTAGTCATCTACAAAAAAATGTTGAAAATGGAAGATGGGTTCGATTTTTAGGATGCACATTGTGGAGCAGTGTCCCTAAAAAGTACTCCTACGAAGTTGAAGAGGCTATGAGCGACTACAAAGGGTTGATAAAACTACAAGAAAAAGATTACGAGAGAATAATTACTACGGACGACACGAACGCCTGGCATGAAGAGGATGTTTTTTGGTTAAAGCAAGAAATTGAGCGCGCGAAGAGTCGTGATGAGGATGTGTGCGTCCTAACGCATCATTCACCACTTGTCACAGGGACATCAAAGCCGGAGCACATAGGAACACCCTGCAATACAGCCTTTACTACTGATCTTAAGTATATGATGGGCGGTAACCTTAAGCTCTGGGCCTTTGGTCATACACATCACAACTGTGATGTGTTGTGTAAAGGTAATTTTTTGTTCATTTCGACCTCAACTTATTTTGATAGGAACGAGGGTAGTCAGTAACCAACATGGGTATGGAGGTCCGGATCCAACTTTCGATCCGATGTTTTGTTGTGAAATATAAATTTTTAAGGTCCAACGTGATGTAAATTGTCATCTCTTTTTCCATAAAATTTTATTATTGCTGACGTATTTGTTTATTTCATGTGTAAATTTATGGTGATGGTTTTGATTGCGTTCTTACATAATATAGTTCAGAGTCACAACAAGGAGCACGAACGGATTGAAGAGGTTTTGATCCAAGCAAGCATGTTAGACCTGATCGTTGTAAAACATCACAATTATAATAAAATTTTCAAGAAAGCTCACCTAGAGATGATGCACCACATACACCTCTTCTGGCTAAAGGGTACGATTTCGAATCCAAAAAGAATAAGGTGATAGTCCATGTAGGCAAGGACGTGGATACAAAGAAAACCCTTGGAGAATATAAGGTGGAAAACGCCAACTTCACGATTGAAGAATTTGCAAACATCGCGGGAAAAGCCAGACAAAGCAATGGGTCTTCCAGCCTACAGGGACTAGACCGTGGGTTAAACCTAAATTCATCCGCTTCGCCAACAACAGGAAAACAGGTGCGAGATTCGGTTTCATAAACATTACCGGGTTGACAACAAACGAAAAAGAAGACATCAAGACCAGGGAGCAGCTATTCCTCCAATTATCAGACAAGGAAGATAAAACTTTAATCCCTTGGAAAGAGATGGCAGACAAGAACAACAACACCGGGCCTAGAGGTCCAAAACAAAGCAACAACAATAATAACGCGAACGAGGGAGCACTGAAAGACATTCTGGCAGAATTAAAGGACATTAAAACCGACCAAAATTCCATGAAAGGTCAAATTAAAGACCGCACCAGCTTTCAGAGAGACAAGATACCATGGAGATGGAATCTATCAAAGCCCAAGAAAAGTTTGCCGAGAACGATCCCAAGCTCGAGGCTAAACTTGATAGTCTAGACACGAAGCTCGATGCGATGATGAATTTATTCAAATCGAACATGTCAATGGGCCAAGCCTCAAAGGGTAAAAAGAGGAAGGTGGATGAGGAGTACATCATGGAAGAGGAAGATGAAAAAGAGGACACCACAACAATTGCATCTCCTACAAAGAAAAAGAGAGGAAGCAAATAATTTTATAGTGAACTGGCTTAAGTGTCAAAGCTACAATTCTTGCTCCGTGTAGGGGTGGAGAACTGTACATGGCACGAATGATGCGATTGACTTGAGACAAGATGGCCTCTGCTTTCTTGGCATCCTTGCACACAAAGCTGATGGCCACTTTAAAAGCCTATTAAGGCCAAATGTATAAAATAAAATAAAATTTTCAAGAAAGTGGCATTTATGTTTTATTCACCTCAAAGGAATAGATAGATACTCTTAACATGATTAACATCCTCGTGGTCTTCATTGAAAACTACTATGGCCTAATACTTATGATTTGGGGCATCATATTTCAGATATTACAATATCTGCATCATTTACTACCCGGCGAACTCTATACTTCCTATAATTTTGTCACTCTCGGGTTTCTGCTATCAATGCACGTACTAGATAGTGAAATCCAACTCCTTGTGCACATAAAAGAGGCATATGAAAAAGAATATCCTAACAGTCAAAAATCGAACTTTTTACATCAGTCTTCATTTTCTTTGAACGGGGAGATTAAAATAGGAAGGGGTTACAACGTAATCTAGGGAGGGCGAAAGTCAAACATATGTTTTTCTTAAAAGTCAACCGAAGTTAAATGGAACTCAAAAACAAAAACTTGATGAACGGGTTAAATCAGGAAGTGCATAGAGAACTACTACGAGGGTATACATTTGATAATACAGAGTGCTTTGAGCCCATTGAGTGTACTATTTGCAATCAAATACCATATGAGCCGGTGCTATGCCCAAATTGTGACAAAGTATCTTGCAAAAAGTGCTCCGAAGATTTTTATAACAAGAACAAAAAATGTGCATTATGCATGACGACCATTAATAATTTAAAATCAAGCCGTTTTGTTGAGGAGATAATTAAGAAGCTTCCATCGTCGTGCTACGTACCTGGATGTGACTTTAAGAGCACGTACGAGAAAGTCGCTTCTCATGTTCCCTCTTGTGGGCACCAACTGATATCCTGTGACCATGATGGCTGCAACCAAATGATCAAATTAAAAGACTTGGAGGATCACAAAAGAATTCATTTAGGATCACTCATAAAGTGTCAACATTTTGACGAGGGATGTGGTTGGAATGGATCGGCATCAAAGCTTGCGGAACATAATAAGAAGTGCCTGCACCGACTGCTGACCATAAAGCAAAATGAAGTCGAAGAGCTAAAATCTATAGTGAAAGCGCTCTCAATACGCGTACAGGAGTTGGAAAAGAAGAATAATGCGCCTAATGTAAATTTGATGAAAACTGTACCTATATTTAGAAACAACCAGTGCACCTGCAATGGAAGCGGCGATTATAATTCAAAGCGATATAGCTGTGATAAGTGCAAAAAATCTTACGATTCATCATACAAAGCCATTCATGCTTGTCCAAATTTTGATTTGTGCATCAACTGTGCCCTTGACGCTCCGACTTTTAAAAAGATCAACAACCACCCTTGCACATGCAACGGATACGGGGTCTACGACAAAAATGTGTTTTGTTGTGACACTTGTAAGATTGTAAAAGATGGACGATCCCAGGTCCATTTGTGTGGAAATTTGGATATTTGCAAACCATGTGTAATAAACAGAAGGAGTACATTACTTCTTAATAAATGATAATTTTCAGGCAATTTTTAAATTTGAATAGAGTGTCCGCGTTGTCATCTCTCTCCCTGTGTTGAATCTTTAAAATTCGTATTTGTTGCACCGACATATGTCATGTTGGACTTTTGTATGAAAAATGTAGATTGTAAGCAGAAGAATTTTGGTTTCAAATTTTGCGGTTAGAATCAACCAACCAAACTGTGAAGGCGCGAAAATGCTGATAAAGGTGCGAGAGTTCAAAACAGTGTTCAATAGCATAAAATCAGATCATAAAAACGTATTGCTGTTCGTGGCGTATGATGTTGATAGTTTATGTTCTCTGCGCATGCTTGCGGTAAAATGTTAATTTCATCCAAACTAAATTTTAAAAGTCCTTGTTCCAATGCGAATCTATAAAGTACGATATCATACCTATATCCAACTACTACTCAATGAATGAAGCATGTATTTCACATCTAAAAGGAAATTACTCAGTAAGTTTTGTTAATAAACGTTTTTATTGAAGTTATAGGTAAAAACCATCTTTGTCATAAATTGTGGTGCCATGGTGGATTTATCTGCAGTTGTATTCCAAAACTGTCTTGAGCCACATCAAGTTGTTTATGTAATTGATTCTCACAGACCATTTCACCTAAAAAACATATTCGGCAGAACAGAGTTTAACAAGAATTTATTTTTCGTTAGCGAAGACACCATTGATGGGGAACAATTCGAACCATTTTCAAAATTATTTTCAGAACAAAACGATGCCACACTAGAAAACACATGGAACGTGATTTCAAAGCTCGACAATTATCACGGTCAAATTGACGCTCTCACTCAACCACAAGTAGAACAAACACGCCAAGACGACATGGACGAAGACCAAGATGAAATCGACGCCGCATTTTTTGATCAAGATGATCTTGATGACCTCGACGATTTTATCGACCGCGACGAAGAGGACGACGACAGAGCTTTCGACGACGATGAGTACGACCCAACTGCACGTAACCGCACAAGAAGTGATGATGACGATGATGATAATGAGCAAGATGAACCACTGGGCGTTCGCCGAAGAGATTTCAAAACAAAGGAAGATTTCGAAACGTACATTATGGCCGCCAAATATTATCGAAAATCATACCGCGCACCTCCATCCAGTCACTTGATTTACAAAATGATTCAAATTTCAGACACGTCTCTCCTGTCCTCATCAAGACTACACAACAATGTGCTATGGAGTGCAATTGTAGGATTAACGGAACAATTGGAATTCGAATACATTTCACATCACGATTACAAGAATTTGATGAATTGGTACTTTGGAAGGGTGGTGGAGACCAATCCATCGATACGGCCACAAATGCTGACAGATGACGGCGCAATGATTCCGGTGACTGATGACGAGAGAATTTCATTTCAAGAATGCGAATTCAAATTAATGCTGTACAGGCATTGGTCGCTGTATGAAAGCATGAGGCACACCATGAGCATCATGAGCCAACTTGATTTATATAAACATAATGCAAATAAACAGTTACATGATTTGTTGGCGCGTATCGGTGTTGGGTTGACTCAATGCCAACAAAACTATTCTAATATGATGTTATCTGATAAGGATCGATTCTTTGCTGGTTTCAAAAAGGAATGTAAGGACTATAAACTCAGCAATGTCATGTACAGTAGCTTTATTAAGCACTACGGATCCACTCTACAAGTAAGCGCAAGCGACATGGTCCACTCGCTGATAGCCTTGATGGAGATGCCTACTTCTAGTCTTCCTAAAGGAAGTGCCAATGGCAGTAATCACATGAGTGCAGATTTGTGGGAAAATAACTTTACTACTGCCTACGAAGCCTTGAACGGCAATACTACGCTCATACGCAAGGGCATACAAAGGAGCATACATATGCAAAGGGCAATGATCAAACAAATCATTTTTAAAATGGATACTTCCTCTTCACAAGGTCGCAACACTGCATTCCGCAGTATATTCTTGAAGGCGATGGATTTGAATAGCTTCTCGTCCAGCAACACCAATCAAGAACACAACCACGGTGATGGTGACGATGGTAACGGTGATTTGGTGTTATCGCCCATGACGGTGAGTCGACTTGGTCTGATGTTTATGGAAATATACAGAAGAACCGACGAAATTGAATTGCCAATCGTTATTAGCGTGCCCACTCCGAACTCGGATGGTTCGCGGAGTGATTTGATTGTTGGAATTGGTACCAGATCTTCTGGTCATAAATTTGGTAGTTGCTTCAAGAAGGCTTATCAAGATTTGGACATTTCCGGAAATGTAAAACATGTTGGGTTTGGTAGTGCAGCCATTGAAATTCCCTCCGAGAAGACATCTGATTTCACTTCAACCTTGTTTTGTTTAATGAAGGCTCAATAAAATTTATTGTAAAATTGTCAACTGATTATCGGTCGGGTTTTTTGTTGTTGCGGGGGAAAAGATAATTCGGTTCGATTCTTGACTCGATCGTTGAATAGCCATTCCTGCTTTTGATTACTTAAATTGGAATTCAGTGCGGTGAGATCAAAGTATAAAACTGCTTTCGGTTATACACCACTAGACAAGAAAAAACAATCATCCATGAAGGCAGCTATCTTGTTATCCATCTTAGCTGCAGTTGCTACCATTATTTATTGCCAAGAGGATAATTCTACCACAACATCTTCATGGTATGGCATCACCATGCATCACAAAGTCATAACAATTTTAGCGAAGAATGTCCCGAAGGATGGGCTAGATGGGACTTGTATGGATTACCAGCTCCTTATAACTCGCAAGACCAGTGTCAATGCATAGAGGGTACACCAAAAAGAATTCGTCTTCCATCATCAGCTGTTGTATCCTCAAAAGACTGCTGGACGTGCCCGCCTGGAGAATCACACTGGTAACGTTCACGAATGTACTGACTTTAATAACATTATAGGTATGATCTTGGAATGACCGAACCATCAGATCCTTGTGCATGCGTTCCTAACCCCAAAACTAAAAAGACTCGTGCTGTATGTACCACACCTCCGACTACAACTAAAGCGCCTACTACCACCGCTGCACCTACTACAACCAAAGCTCCGACAACCACAAAAGCGCCAACAACTACCGCTGCACCAACCACTACTAAAGCTCCCACTACCACCGCTGCACCTACTACTACGAAAGCACCAACTACCACGAAAGCCCCCACCACAACTATAGCACCAACAACGACATCTACACCGACCACAGTGGCTCCATCATATAATTGGTAAGCAATTTAAATGATGATATCATTAACATTTAAGTTGGACATGCCCAGCGGGACATGCTCACTGGTATGATCTTGGTATGACCCAACCTGCGGATAAATGTGCTTGTGTCGCTACAAATGCCCCCACCACAACAAGGGCACCAACAACTACCAAGGCACCAACTACCACAAAAGCTCCTACTACTACTGCTGCACCAACAACTACCAAGGCACCAACCACTACCGCTGCACCAACCACTACCGCTGCACCAACAAAAGCACCATTAACTCGCATGGAAAGATTAGTACAAGCAATGACCCCTAACGCCACGTCACCTGGTTCTATTAGTTTCAGTTCATGGGTAACACCATATGCACCATGGAAACAAGCTCCAATCACCTTGACTCAGACATTGATGAAGACACTTGTTGCGAGTAGTAAATACAGAAATATCATGATCTACAGTCTTCTACAGCCAACTGTACAAGTCGCAAAAGATAATGGTGTAACGGTACTTGGTATTGTTGGTCTTTCAGCTAATCCAACCAATAATTTGAACCTCATCAATACTGCAATCTCTGTCGCTAAGCAGTACCCAGATACAGTATTGGGAGTAGCTTGTGGAAACGAATTGGGACAAAGTTTAGGAGTGACTGCATCCACTGCGGCGCTCATCAACCAGTGCTTATCAATGTTGAGGGCATCTGGAATCGTGCAACCAATTGGCGTCGTTGATACATCAAACACGTGGTCGAATTATGGTACTTGGACTGCAGTATCCAACAATGTGGACTTTATTGGAGTGAACAACTACCCGTAAGTTTAATCCTTTCGTCCATTCTAATCTTCAAGATGGTTTGCAAATTTGTATACATCAGGTACATTCACATGCGCCACACCAACATCAGCTGCTTCATGGACTCTTGCTGCCATCAAGAAAATTGAAAATGCATACCCAGGAAAGACTATTTTATTGACTGAATTTGGATGGCCAGGTGCACCGAGTGGAAAAGAGATTATAGCAACAAACACTGTTAGTGGAAAGATTTGCCAACCAGGAAACAATGCCAACCAAAAAATATCTGTGCAAGCTGTTGTTGATTTGTTCAGAATCAACAACAGGCCGATTAATTTATTTTCGGCATTCAGAGAATTATGGAAGGGAGATAGTGATTTGGCTATTGAGACGAACTGGGGCATTTGCTCTGGTGATGCACCCTATACTTGTTATAACGTTCCAGTATAATCTATTTGTTAATATTGATTTCAAACACATCAAATTCGTAATGTGATTGTACTACATTAAAGTTTATTTGATTCAACCATTATTTTGTTTCGCTTTTGTGTGCTCTGCGTATGCAACAAAATCCAAATGAATGACTGCAAAGCCTTCATGTGATGAACTCAACACCACCAGGTAAAATATCACCACTTTATGGGATTTCATCTATGTTGTAATCGACAAAATATGTATGACCTACTTTTGGTTCACATTAATAGTGCCTCTTTGTATAATTAAATGTTGCTGCATCTTAGATTTCAGTTTCTTCCCAGTCCATCCAAACCAAATGGCTCTCAAAAATTCGGGGTGAAGTTGACCAGTTAAAACAACCAACAAACATGTTCATGAACAGGTTATGCCGTGTAGGAAGAGGCTTTAATGTTAGAGCATTTTCTCAATCACACAAAGGTATAAAATATCAAATGTAGACGATATTGAACAGTTAGTTATGCAATACCAGTTGGACGCTGCTTTTATTTGCCATTCTTCTGATAAAATAGCAGAAAACATCCCTCAAACTACCGATAACACGTAAACCAAACACAATCAATCATACCTACATTCAATAAAGAGTAGAAGTCGTCGTTGTTGACAATTTTGGTTCAAGAATACCCATTCGCGGACTAATAGGGAAGTCCCTATTGGATGTTATAAGAGAACACGAGCTCCCTCTATGGGCTGGTAAGTCCTGCGGTTCGTTAGACTATTGTACATCCTGCCACGTCGTTGTCTCAAACGAGGCCTACGATAGCATGATACAACCCGATGAGGATGAAGCGGCAACCTGCGACATTGCTTTCGGAGCTTCAACCACGTGAGTTATCAATTTATTAACTCTTTTTCACAAGTGCTAGTTCACGTCTCGCTTGTAAAATTGTTTTGGAAAGGGCATTAGATGGAATGATTGTATCTTTACCACCAAGATCACCAACAGCCAGCAGAATTGATGACTACTTTAGCGCAAATTAAAACATTGAAGAAACGCAGGACATGGGGAGTTTTAATGTCAAATAAACAATTTTTACTTTAAAGGTTTAATTTCATTATAAAAAATTCTATCATTTACGAACACAATTGTGACAATGACGACGCAATATATTTTAAAATAAAAAGTACTTTTTAACTGGAATTTTGGAACAAATAAACGAGCCCACGCAGATGTCAAATGCCCCTAATACTAATCCTGCTATAACATCTGTAACATAGTGCCTTCCTAAGCACACCCTTGATATCCCAATGGTAGCACACCACACCGCAAGTGCAGCACTAACATTTGCAGTGACTGAATTGGGAGATTTATGATGCAAGAGTATGGCGCAACCTGTGATTACCATGGCCCTACTTGAATGACCACTGGGGAAAGAGAATTTATCTGGACCAATGTCTAGTTCAAGTATTGTCCTGTTGTTTTTTTTTTCTTGATCCATATGAACGGAACCGTAAGGTCTTACCCTTTTGAATGTATTCTTTACCGTATATATCAAGCAGAGATCAACAAACAAACAAAGATACAAGAACTAGAAATTATCAAATTGTATACTTGTTTATGACATACATTAACGTTGTTAGGCTTAAATACTGCGTATAAGGAATTATTACCCTTAGTGTAGCCCAATCTATGTACCTCTCTTGAGTAGTACACTAAACCAGGAAACATTGCAACCCACAATATGCCATCATTGGTAAGGCTTATCAACTTCCAAATCTTGGTTAGAGCTCCTCTCCATTTACTATTTTTCTGCACAATATCTGAACCATGGTAAAAGATGTAACTGGAAACCCTTTTGTCAATATCTATCAGACTCTTCATTGATGTTGTAAGCTACTACCAGATTGACTTTTGTAATCTCTTTTATGAGCAAACAAAGAGCAAACTCAAAAAAACCAAGGGCGAACGATGGCAAAGGTCGTATAAGATCTACAACACAAGCAGCCTCATCATTACCGCCACAAGCTTCCTCACTGCCCGAACATATTGCACAAGATTGTCCGTTACTGGATGTAAGGGTATTTAGAAGAACTTGGCAGCAGTGTCTTGCCAGGGAAAGAGATTTAATAAATAGAACACTAGAATTAGACACCTCAGAATCCGACCCTTTTCTAGATGCAACTGATCTCAAAATAACAACAAACTATGACATTATAGAGGCGGCCATAGTGAAAGAACTGGAACGAACCGAGGAGTCCGATAAAAAATTTAACTCAACCCCTCCAGAAGTCAATAATACAATCGACTTTACCAACATACCAACGGTTATGAGCATAAACACTGGAGGTTCTTCTCTAAAATCCCTATCAGATGTCAATAAACTTTTAAACAGCAACCTCATATCAAAAAAAGAGCCAAACTACATTACACCATCCATGATGTATTCGAACGTTGTTAGAGATCCACAAACTGGGCAAGCATTACGCGGTGACATTCCCAGCGACGAGCTTGTTATAAAAGTAGCACTATTCCATCCAGAGACCAATACAAAGACCCAAGAGTTTCTTGTCCGTGCCAGTCAAAAACTAACGGAGCTCAGAGATGTACTTTACTGCTTGAGCGATCACACCCTCGATGGACCAGACACTCGGAGTGGATATTTTTTCATCGAGAATCGATTTTATTCAGACATGCGCGACGCAGGAAACTTGGATTACAGCAAGCAACTTATAGAATGGATGAACGACGAAAAACTTAAAATTTACAAGAAGAATGTTGGAGGCGTTAGATCTGGTCTTCAAAATGTTCCTTCAGAGTCGAAAAGAATGGAAGAAGCATCGTTTTATGATTTACAGCTGCGCTTGCACGAGAGATATGTTTATTGCCATCAGGGAAATTGTATGCACTACATTGTTTTCACAGAAATGAGGTTGGTCAATGACCTCGACAACGATAATGCGTTCGCTTATCCAATAAGAACATTTCAGGCCAAGATTAGAAGAAGAAAATGTGGAGTGTGTGACATTTACCCATCACAATGGGTCACTTACAAGGACAAGTATACTGCGGATGAACCATCGTTCTTTTGCGACACTTGCTACAGAAAACTACATTATGATGATGAAGGAAAGCTACTGTACTCTTATGAAGTGTTTCGATACTATCATGAATAAAAAGTTTTACAAAATTTAGAATGTAATTTTTACTCCTTGCTCTACAACCATTACTAACCTTACTTCACCGGTCGGTACTCCTTCCAGTTTAATCCAATTATTGTACACTGAACTCTTTTCGTTGAGTTGCGCCTCCCTCAAAAATGATGCCAATGGTATCGTCTTTCTTCCAATGAATGTATGTTGAAATATTCTGTCGTGATCAAACATTCTTAAAACAAGCTCTGGATCCTCGAAGTGATCGTCACAATGTATAACTTCGTTGAAGCCCTCCCGATGCTTTCTTGGTTCTCTCTCGCTGTTTAATAGGAAAGTAAAAGATTGGTTAAATACTGGGCATAAAGTGGACTTAACCACCTTGCTGGTCACCTTCCAATCTCCCACGTTTAAAGTAAAGTAGGGGTCGCTGAAAGCCTTAAATCCTACTTCAGTATTTACAAGAAATCTTGCGTCCATCACAAAAACCTTCAAGCAATAAATGAATGTTTTGTTTTCCTTCGGTATAAACATGTTCCCACAGACATCATCGAATTTAGTAGTCGCTTCTTCAACATCCGAATCCTCCATTTCTTCCATTTCTTCTCTAAACCTCTTCCCCAGTGATGCTGATTTTCTATAACTCTTCACCCTTTGCAGAGTACTCTCCTTTTTTGTTATTATTCTTCTTGGTGGGGTATAGGCTGGTGAACCCTTCTTTGAACGATTTGCTGGAGAGGTACTTTGCATTGGTGATCCTCTGTTCATTGGGGACCCTTTGTTCATTGGTGATCCTTTTTTCATCGGTGATGTGTTTTTGAGTTGATCTGTCAATGTGGACTTGTGTGGTGGAGTGCTGCGAAATGATGAATCAGGAGATCCCACTTGACGCATGTAGTTGTTATGCATGATTACTGCCGCTGGAGATTGGGGAGACTTCATTTGTTTTACCATATTGAATGGTATAGGTGATAGTGGAACCCTCTTTGGTGTCTTGACAGGCGTTGAGTCTGGACTATTGAACGATGAATTATAATGTTGTGGAGTCTTTGGTGTGGTGGGTTCTTTTGGCGTCAATGGCATCTTTCTGATAGGTGAGGTGAGGGGAGATTTTGAAAAGGACTTGTCAAGTGCCTTTGAAGGAGTGTTTTTCTTTGGTGTGAGGGCTCTTTTGATTTCTACCAGTTTTGTTTGCACACTTCTTAAGCGTCTTCTTGTTGGTGTTTGTGGGGATGTTGGTATTTTATGACGAGGGCTTTGGATTGTTTTCTCTTCATAAGTGTTCGACGAAGATTGTGATGTGTTGTCATTGATCCTCCTCTTCTTAAGACTGTTGAGTGCCTGTATCATATTTATTTTTCTGATAAAAAGACAAACCGTTAAAAAATTTGTCACGTCAAACGCCAAAATATATTGTAACAGTCAATTAAGCACCAAAGATAAGTGTATGTTTATTTTAGTCATAGATGTACATGCTTCTCGATAATTTACATATTCTCAGTCTAGATCGTCGTCATTAAAATCATCTTCAAAGACTTAAATTAATGCAGTTAAATTAATGTTCTACAAATTTGAAACTTACCATTATAAAAATCATCATCAACAAGATCACTTTTCAATCTTTCTTTAGAGTCTTTATCGTTTAAATGACTTGATACAAACAAGTCAGAATTTGTATAGTAATCATCTTGTGAATCAAGGAAGTCGTCATCGGCCGTTGGGATCATTGTATCGTAGTCTTCGTCTGTTACCGTCGTTGACTCTCTTGGATGCTGCCGGTATGGTTCGCCTCTGTTTTTTTTCCGATGCTGTTCGGGTGGAGAATCACTTATATTTGTTGGTCCGTTTTCGTATTCTGAGACGCCGCTGATATCGACCGGGTTCTTCTTTCTTTTTATGCCCATCCTTGTATTCCAATGTCAGTACAAGGATGTTTTGATGAAGAGGTTGACCAACTCAATTAAATGATCAGTCAATATGGTGAACAGAAGATGTAAAAACTTATACAACGAACTAATAATACTAAAGCGTTTAAGGAGCAATCTAAAATTTATTGTTTAATAAGTTTGCATGTGTGACACGAGAAGAATGTTCGTAATTGTTTTGTGAAGTAAACTTTAATAAATAATAGTTTGGCCTGAAGGTGCAAACAATTCACTTGAGTTCAGGTGTGAGGCTTGTGTTATAACCTGTAATGAATGTTATATTTAGTCTATTTTTGATAATAGCTTACCATAGTGTTTGGACATAGTTTCGACCATACTTTGACCTGGATTCCAGAATGCCTTTTGTTTAGTTGGAACTGCTACTAGTCTGTCTTCTTCTTCATCAAACTCAAACTTGACTGCTAAGAACTCACAAACATCTGGGTCGTACTGGGTCTTCTTGTTCTCTAGCAACGAGGCCAGATACACTTGAAGACCTTCACGTCTGACCAGAATGTTTTCTTCTTTCATGTTCCCCCACCATAGTTTGGCAGGTACGGTTCCAATAGATTCCTTTGGTGTGCCTTTGTCCATTAGTTTTTCATACAACTCATTAAATTCGCTTTAAATGATAAGATATCTACAACTACGTGTTGTTTTACTTGTAACGACGATCCACCTGCCAAATTTGATTTTCATAAGTGCATTGTACGTGGTATATCTGAAGTATTAATAAACATCGGGCTATAAATACAATACGTACTACATAATCTTCTTCCTCAGAAAGGCTGTGACCGATGATCCTTGCTTGCATCTGTTATGTTGTGATTTGTTGAGCGGGTTTCACGGGATCTTACAATATTAAACTCATTGCGGGCCCGCCTCGTATCATTATTCTGTCGGGAATCGGCAGGAGTCAGAAGCTTAAAAAATAGGAAGGGTCGGAAATGATTCTTAAGAGCAAACAAGATGGATTTGAAAAATGTTTCACTTGATTTTGTCCATTTTCATTGTACAATTATTGTTGGACTCCTTCTAAAGGTTGATTGCGCTCTTTTCTAATATTTTACAAAACCACATTCAATTTGACTTCAATTGATCCACACCATGAGGAGCTTTCAACATAACCAGCTCGTAATGGATAGGCGTCATGATTACCTATCGTCGAAAATATCGGACGCGTTTAGTATCGAGAAAGTGATGGTTGAAAATATGATGAAGTCTAAAGACAACAGTTCAACATTAGAATCGTTTTTTCAAGTGAACGGAAGCAATGTGTTGCTTTGGGTCTATAACAAAAATAACCACTCGGAGGATGGAAATGATTCGTCGTATGAGGAATCAGATTTTGATGATGCTGTAACTGTAAAATCAGGGTTTTCAAGCATAACACACAAAACATCTTTGACGCATAATTCGGGATTTGAAAGTGAGAATGGAACTGTACAGACAAGCCGCACACCTCGCACGCACGAGGACAATAGCATGTTGACAGTCACAACAGATCCGAGCAAACACCCATTGAACGATAGTGAATGTGTGTACTTTATAAAAAAAGAACCACATACACAAATCACAACTAAGAATGTTGAAGACCTTTTGTATGGAACTGTTCAAAGCGGGAATGGTTTGCTTGAGGAACTAAAAAGAAGACTAGAGGGAGTTATAGTACCAATACTGAAGCAACAAAATGATTGGGGAGAACTGACTAAAGAGGGTGCAATGCCTGGCAATGAGGTCGTCGACTTTCTTGAAGCACTTGACAAGTTCTCAGGCGTGATTGCTGAAGCAATCTCATCTCTACAGGACGTAGTGAGATTGGCACCTCCAAAGAAGTACGATGATATAAAAGCAAAATCAAAAGCGTATCATCAAAATGCCCAAAAACCCGAAGTAGTTGCAGTTTTTGAGGAGACGGTGTCGGAGTGGTGTAAACAGATTGAGATTCTGCTTAGCGAAGTTACCGCTGTGCGCGAAGAGAAGGACGAGAGTGGACCAGCAGCCGAGCTAGAATACTGGAAAGCTAGAATGGCCAAATTCAACAGCATCACAGATCAACTACGCACTAGGAGATGTAAAATAGTACTAGGTGTTCTCAAGTATGCAAAATCACCACTACTAAACACTTGGAGGAATATAGATATGAAGATTACAGATGCAGCGAATGAAGCCAAAGATAATGTCAAATACTTGTATATATTAGAAAAATTTACGGAACCACTTTATAAGTGTGATCCGATTCAGATGATAGGAGCTCTGCCAGGTCTGACTAATTGCATAAAAGTTATGCATAGTATAGCTCGATACTATAATACCTCAGAGAGGATGACAGCCCTATTTGTGAAGGTCACAAACCAAATGATAACCTGTTGTAAGAAATACATAACCAAAGAAAGCAACCTATGGGACCAGGATAAGGACCAACTTATTGAGAGATTTAAAGCATGCGTCGATTTGAACGAATCTTATCAGCACTACTACAGAAAAACAAAAGCAGAGCTTCAACTAAATCCCTATGGGAAGCAGTTTGATTTTAGTGAATCTGCAATTTTTGGGAAATTTGATCAATTCTGCTGGAGATTGCAAAAATTAATTGATCTGTTCACAACTGTTAGTCAATTCTCTTCCTTGGAGAATAGCACTATCGAAGGTTTAGATGTCATCATGCAAAAGTTTAAGAGCACAGTTGCAGTATTTAGTGGATCAGGAGCAACAAGAAAAAGATACAACTTCTTAGATTATCGTTCAGATGTAAGTATTTAATGTTGTTTTTCGACTAACCATCAAAAGTCATTTGATCACGATTATGTGAAATTCAATGTCGACACCACTGGATTAGAAAGTGAGTTAGTGTCGTTTATAAATAATTGTTTCGGAAGTTCTACCAGTACAAAACATTCGCTGGAACATCTTGCAAAGTTTAGGGCTACACTTAAGCAAGAGAATTTACAAAGATTGCTTGACGAAAAGCATAAGATTATTTTCAACAATTATGGAAGAGATCTTGAACACATCAAGCAATTATATGAGGAATATAAAGACAAGCCTATCGTGCCGAGAAATGCACCAATTGTGGCGGGAAGCATTGGTATGTTTTTTATTTTACAATTTCAAACTAACACGAACAGCATGGTCACATCAACTACTGCGCACTATAGAGGAACCAATCAAGATGTTCCAAAGCTCTCCATGGATTTTAGCATCAAAGGATGCCCGAAGAACAGTTAGATTATACAACAAAGTAGGAAAAACTCTCATCAAATTCGAAACAATGTGGTTCGAACAATGGTGCGAAGCAGTCAAGTCTGCAAGGGTAATTATAATTTCATTCATGTTATTTAATTATTATTAGGATGGTCTTTTGGCGACGCTTTTAGTCATGCATCCAAGAACAGGAATGTACTGCGTCAATTTCGATAACCACCTACTAATGTTGATCCGAGAGGTACACTGGCTAAGTAGGATGGGATTTGAAATTCCTGATGCTGCACGAAGCGTATACAATCAAAAGGACAAGTTGAAAAACACTGCAGAAACTTTAAAGTTTATGGTTAGAGAATATTATAGAATTCTCAACTTGCAGGACAAAGTGTACAGAGGCATGTTAAAGCCAGCCATCGACCGCCTCAACTTGTTATTTGATAAAGGAGTCACATCCTACACATGGATGAGCATGAACATTGATTCATACACATTAGAAGTATTCGAGAACCTTCAACAACTAGAAGAGCTAATCACAAAATTAAACGACATTCTCATTCATCGTTTAAATGCCAACTGTGATTACATATCACGCACCATTCTCATCTCCTTCACAAACGACGTGCGCACCATTCAACAATTCATGATCGACAACACAAAATTTGCGAAATTAATGGCCACACAAATCGAAATCAAGAACAATGAAATTGAATCCGCCTCTGACGACCTCATCGCATTAATCACTTCCAAATACACCAAGGATGAAAGATTAGGAGTTCAAAGAGATGTCAAATCATTTAGAGATTTTTACGAAACAAAAGCATTCGAGTCCGTCGTTTCCAGCTTAAGAAGTAGCGTCAAGTTGCTCAAAGAAAGAATCAGCGGACACGTTCAAGACGCAAACGAAGTACAAGAGTCAGAATCGGTCCAACAAACACCACAAGACGAAGATGCTTCATCTCCACAATCACCTTCCGACGTTCAAAAATTTGCAATTACCAAAAAACAATTATTGGGTTCCATCAAACCAGTATTCTCCGCTCAACTCACATTGGTGGTGCCCGACATTAAATTATCACCATCCCTAGAAGAAATTCAACGATGCGTGAACCGAACGGCTCGCATCATGTTAGAGAGCACGAAATACATTTATAAGTGGAACCAAGACAAATCCACACACGCCGCCGCAACCAACGTTAGCATTTACGAAAAGATTGGAGAGAACAGAACGACCATCAAGGGATTCTTACAATTAACGGGCGCTATAGCGGGACTAAGTAACAAGATCAATAACTTCATACACACCTTTCAAGAATATCATTTCTTGTGGAAGACAGATCGAATGGCAACGGTTCAAAATTTCGTCAAGAACCAAACAAACATTCACATGGATAACAAGAAGAAGCGAATCGATGACGTGAAGAAAAAGTATGCTCCGCGGTTCGATCCCTACGAAGAACAGTTGTTGTACTTTACTCAAGTGAGCGAAGGTCTGGATCACATGAAACAAGTCTACAAAATGGGATCGTTACAATTAGATTTGAAACCAATCATCTTGGCGCTCAAAACGGAAGCACTACAGTGGAGATATGCATATGGTCACGCGCTAGGACTACGCGTGGAAAAGAAGGTGGATAAGTTGATGAGCTTTATAGACGAAATGAGTCAAAATCTTCAGCACAAGATTACTGATTTGGATAGCGTGAACCACACCATGATGGTTCTCGATAAAATAAGAGACGTGGAGGGTAAGATTGACTACAAAGTGTCCCCCATCGAAGAAGCCACCATGATATTGAAGAGATTCGACATCAAGAGCAACAAGGACGAAGACGAAGCCGAAGAAAAGGATATTTCGTACAAGTGGAACAAACTAAAAGGATTAGCCAGAAGCGTGATGGATTACTTGGTGAGCGTGGGTCCATCCTTCCGTCGTGATTTGCTGGTGAAGGTCAAATCGTTCACGCTGGACGTGAAGGAATTCAAATTGCAATACGACGAGAAGGGACCCATGGAAAAGGGCATTCAACCGCGAGTCGCACAGACTCGTTTAAAAATGTTCCAATCTGCTTTCGAAGAGCGTCACAGAAAATGGAAAACATATAGCATGGGCGAACGATTGTTTGGATTACCAGAAACACAATATCCAGAGCTCATCAAAATTGAAAAGGATTTGGGTTACTTGACAAAGTTATACGAGCTCTATTCGGACGTGACCATGACTGTGAATGGATTCGAAGATATCGTATGGGCCGATATCAACATTGAGGAGATGACGAGCGTGTTGGGTAACTTTTCTAATCGTTGTAAGGGATTGCCGATGGGATTGCGCAAGTGGGAGGCTTATGTGGAGCTCAAGTTGACCATCGAGAACTTTTACAACACGTTGCCCATATTGGAGCTATTGAACGAGAAGAGCATCAAGGATCGTCATTGGGCTCGTATTTCTAATTTGTGTGGAAAAGAATTAGATTACAAATCTTCGGAATTCAAAGTGAAGCACATGATCGAAGCTCGCATCATTGATCACAAGGATGAAGTGGAGGAGATTATCAACTCTGCATCTAGAGAGGGAGAGATTGAACTGCGATTGGGTGACATCAGGACCGAATGGTCGACCAAGACGTTTGGATTGGGTGCACACAAACAACGAGGAAATATGATCATCAAGGACACTGGCGAACTATTGACTAGTTTGGAAGAATCTCAGGTCTTGTTGTCGACCTTGTTGGGTAATCTTTACAACGAACCGTTCAAGAACGAAATTCAAACGTGGATGATGCGATTGAGCACCAGTCAAACGGTTATTGATGACTGGTTAAAAGTGCAAGGATTGTGGATCTACATGGAAGCAGTGTTCACTGGAGGAGACATTGCAAAGGAGTTACCAGCCGTAGCCAAGAGATTTGCCACGGTGGATCGATTGTGGGTGCAGATCATGAGCACCGCCGATCAAGACGCCAACGTACTTCGATTGTGCGTGCACGATGAAACCATCAGTAAAATGTTACCCGATCTTCGTGACTCTTTGGAAAAGTGTCAAAAATCACTTAGTGGCTATCTAGAGGCCAAAAGAATGATCTTCCCTCGTTTCTTCTTCTTGA
This sequence comes from Acrasis kona, assembly GCA_026419775.2. NCBI lineage: Eukaryota > Heterolobosea > Eutetramitea > Acrasida > Acrasidae > Acrasis > Acrasis kona. The sequence continues at coordinate 37,377 of JAOPGA020001371.1, read as the reverse complement.
GCGATACTCAATTATTAGAAATACTTGGTCAGGGAAGCGATCCTTCGTCCATCCAAAGACACTTGTTGAGTATCTTCAGTAATATTGCACAAGATGGAATTCGATCACAAGGTCAAGAATCAAATCATGAGCATGAAGAGTGCAGAGGGAGAATTGGTGCCGTTGAGCGAACCTTTATTGGCACAGGGCAACATTGAGATTTGGTTGAATCGACTCGTGTTGGAAATGAGAGCGACCATTAACGACATTGCAAGGAACATGAGCGCGAGCATCATTAATGATTTGGCAGTGCCCGACGAACCAAGATTAGAAAAATTCATCAAGGCTTATCCAAGTCAAATTTCATTGTTGGGATTACAATTGTTATGGACGTACGATAGCGAAATGGCGCTTCGAAAAGCAAGAACGGATCGTACCATCATGCAAATGACGAGAAAAAAGTTTGATGATATTTTTAAGCACTTGGTCAAGATGACGACCAAGAATTTGGATTCGTTGGATCGCACGAGAATAGAAACGCTCATCACCATTCACATCCATCAAGTAGAAATCTTTGCTTACTTGATGCACAAGAAGATTCGATCGCCCACTGATTTCGAGTGGTTGAAACAAACTCGATTTTATTGGAGAGCAGATCGAGATGGTTGTTTCGTTTGCATCACTGATAACGAATTTGAATACTGTAATGAATTTTTGGGGTGCACCGATCGATTGGTCATTACGCCACTTACTGATCGTATTTACATTTCATGTGCACAGGCCATGGGTATGTTCCTGGGTGGAGCACCGGCTGGTCCAGCAGGAACTGGTAAAACCGAAACCACAAAGGACATGGGCAGGACCATTGGTAAATACTTTATCACCATCAACTGTAGCGATCAAATGGGTCATTTATCCATGGCAATGTTATTCAAGGGAATTGCACAGGGAGGCGTCTGGTGTGGCTTCGATGAGATCAACAGAGTAGAACTGGAGGTCTTGTCAGTGGTTGCTTCGCAGATCAAATGCTTATTCGATGCTCTACGCAATCGAATGAATAATAAAGCTTTTCAATTCGTGGATGGTACCAGCTTGGTACTAGACGACAAGTGTGCAGTGTTTATTACCATGAATCCTGGATACGCCGGTAGAACAGAATTGCCGGAGAACATGAAAGCATTATTCCGCACTATTGCTGTAGTGGTACCTAATCGCAGAATCATCATGAAGGTCAAATTGGCAGCATGTGGTTTCCAAACCAATAACATGTTATCCAAGAAATTCAACGTCTTGTATAAATTGTGCGAAGAACAATTGAGCGCTCAAACGCATTACGATTTTGGTCTTCGTAACATTTTATCAGTGTTGAGGACCTGTGGAAGAACGCTGCGCGAAAGTGCAGATAAAAACGAAGACGGAGAGATGAGGGTGTTGATGAGAGTGTTGAACGACATGAACAGTAGTAAATTAGTGGACGAGGATTCATTGCTGTTCGTTGAATTACTCAAGGATATGTTCCCCAACATGATCCTCGCGGATCCTTCTTATGAGGGATTAGAAGCTGCCATCATGGATGCAGTCGCAAAGAAGGGTCTCATTGCGCACAAGCCATGGATACAAAAAATAACTCAATTGTACGAACAATACAAAGTGAGACATGGATTGTGTATTATGGGTCCGAGTGGTACCGGTAAGACTTGTTGCATCGAAGTGTTGGCACAAGCGCTCAGCAAGATTGAAACAACTACCAAAGTGGTCAAGATGAATCCAAAGGCCATCACTGCCAGTCAAATGTTTGGCATGTTCGTGGATCCAACTACCAAGGATTGGACCGATGGAATCTTTAGTGCACTATGGAGAAAGAGCATTGATGGAGGAGCAGCGGCATCTGGTAACAACACCGAGGCTTCATCCACATCCGATTCAGTAAAGAAGAAGGGAGAGAACACATGGATCGTACTGGACGGACCAGTTGATGCCGTTTGGATCGAAAATCTAAACACCGTGCTAGATGACACTCGTTCGCTCACATTAGCAAATGGAGATCGTCTCAACATGCCCAAATCACTCAAATTGGTATTCGAGGTTGGTAATTTGGACAATGCATCCCCAGCAACCGTATCTAGAATGGGTATGGTTTACATAGGTGAGACCGTGTTGGGTTGGCAACCTATATTCGAAGCATGGCTAAAGAAACACAGCAAAAGGCCTGATAAAGAAATGGATCAATTCAAGAGATTATTCAACAGTCATGTCGACTTCTTGTTATCAACCGTAGAGACTCATTGTAAAAAGATGATGGATTTGGGATCCGCCAACATGATCAGCACCGTGTTGCACATCATCGATGGTTTGTTCAATTCGTTCAGCAGCAAGCAGTTCTTCACTGAGAAGCACATTGAAAGAATGTTCATCTTTGGTGTCATGTGGGGCATTGGTGGATTGTTAGAATCGGACGATCGATCTAGATTCCATCGGTACATGTCTCAAGATCGTCGATTGGATTTACCAAAAATCGAAGTACAATTGGGATCCAAAGAATCACCAGAAACTGTATTCGAGTATGTGATTGATGAACAGGGCGACTGGAAGCATTGGAGGACCAGAGTGACTCCTTATAAATACCCCACCAACGTGACACCAGATTTCAACAGCATATTGATACCTACGGTCGATAGCGTTCGATGTGAATTCTTGATTGATATTATTGCCAAACAAGGCCTAAGCGTCTTGTTGATCGGAGAGAGCGGAACTGCAAAATCAGTCACCATACAAGGATACATTCAACAACAAAATGCAACAAAGTACAAGTACAAAACAATGGCCTTCTCCAGCGCAACCACGCCCGGCATCGTACAAAATTCAGTATTTAGTTCGTTGGATAGAAGAATGGGAACTACTTATGGACCACCACTGGGCACCACGCTCTTCATATTCATCGACGACATTAACATGCCCGAAATCAACGAGTGGGGCGATCAAATCACAAATGAAATTGTTCGTCAGCTGATAGAGAATGGTGGATTCTATAGTTTGGAATTGGCCACGAATCCTGGTCAATTCTTAACTGTAGTGGATGTTCAATTCTTTGCTGCAATGAATCACCCGGGAGGTGGTCGCAACGATATTCCCAATCGTCTCAAACGTCACTTTTCAATCTTCAACGTGACCTTCCCATCCACAAAGAGCATCGACTCTATATTCGGGACCATCTGCGAGGGTCACTTTTGTTCAGCGAGGGGTTTCAGCGAAGAGATTGTGAATTTGGTAAAGATCATACCGACGCTCACCAGGAGCCTATGGAGCATTACAAAATCAAAAATGTTACCTACTCCTAGTAAATTCCATTACATTTTCAATCTAAGAGATTTATCGAGAGTGTTTCAGGGAATGTTACAAGCGAATGCTCAAGTCATCACCACAGAGTTCCAATTAATCAGTTTGTGGAAACACGAATGTGATAGAGTGTTGCAGGACAAGTTTACGGATGATAAGGACAGAGCTTGGTTCGGAAGTACCGTCAAGTCGCTCTTAAAAGAAGAATTTGGAGAAGATGCAAGCTTGGCCATGATGAAACCAAAGTACTTTGTTGATTTTATGAGAATGGAACAAATGGATGATAAACCTGCCAATGATTCCAAGAAATCATCAACCTCCGATGATATGGAACAATATGACGAAGCTCCTCCAGTGGTTCCCAAGATTTACGAACCCATCGAAAGCTTCGAAGCACTCAATGTTCGATTACACAAGTATTTGGTACAATACAACGAGGTGAACAAGAGAGAACCAATGAATTTGGTCTTGTTCGATTTCGCAATGATTCACTTGATGAGAATCAGTAGGATCATTCGAACGGATCGTGGTAATGCATTATTGGTTGGTGTCGGTGGTAGCGGTAAACAAAGTTTAACCCGATTGGCCAGTTTCATAGCTGGTTACAAAATATTCAAATTGAATATTACAAAAACATATTCCATCAATAACATGTTGGATGATTTACGTAATCTTTACAAAATGGCTGTGCTGAAATCACCCGTTACCTTTTTATTCACCGATAATGATATTAAGGATGAACAATTCTTGGAATACGTTAACATGATTTTGACATCTGGTGAGATCCCTGGTTTGTTCAGCAAGGAGGATCAACAAATGATGGCGGATGAATTGAGACCCATTGCAGCCAAATCACGTCCTGGGTTCAATTCGACGCCAGAGAATCTATTCAAATTCTTTATTGATCGAGCTCGTGATAATCTACACGTTGTATTGTGCTTCTCGCCGGTCGGAGATCAATTACGTCAACGCACTAGGAAATTCCCTGGTGTGATTAGCGGATGTACCATTGATTGGTTCCCACCGTGGCCCATCGAAGCACTTCATGCAACTGCTCAAAAATTCTTATCGGATCTACCACAGTTGGTATCTAGTCCTGCTCAGCGCGCTGAACTTGTCAATCACATGTGTAATGTACACGAGAACGTTGTTCAGTTGACAAAAGACTATTTCAATAAATTCAGAAGAAATACATACGTGACACCCAAGAGTTATCTATCGTTCATAGGTAGCTACAAGAGCTTATATGCTGATAAGTACGAAGAGGTCAAGACGCTAGCCGATAAGGTCAACTTGGGATTACAAAAGTTAGATGACGCCAGTAAAGGAGTTGCGGTCATGAAGGAGGATTTGTTAAATAAAGAAAAGGATTTGGCCGTAGCGCAACGCAAGAGTGAAATTCTATTGGATCAGGTCACCAAACAAAAAATCGAAGCAGAGGAACAAACAGATAAAGTATTGCGACAAAAAGCAGAAATTGAGGCCAGAGCACAAGTGGTGAGTCGAGAGAAGGCAGATAGCGAGCGTGATTTGGAATTGGCAAAACCTGCACTCGAGCAAGCCACCAAAGCAGTCAATTCTCTCGATAAGGACAAGATCAACATTGTCAAGGGATTCAAATCACCACCAGAGCTAGTGACCAGAGTGATGGACACTGTATTGTTGATTCTATCCAGACCCATTTCCAAAAAAGTAGAAACAGTCATCGAAGAGAAGGAAAAGAAGACAGTTTACAAGGCTTCATGGAAGGACACGCTCATGATGATGAGTGATTTGAATTTTGTGGGAAGCTTACAAAAATTCAGTAAGGAAATCACACTAAACGATGAAACAGTTGAGTTACTATATCCTTATCATCGTGAGTCCGATATGAAGAAGGAAAAAGTGGAAAAAACAGCAGAGGCAGCTGGTGCCCTGTGCGAGTGGGTAAAATGTATGTGCACCTACTATCAAACTGCGAAATTCGTCGCTCCTAAACAACAACGCGTCAGAGATATGGAAATTGAAATGAGCAGAGCGAGCAGAGAATTGAATAAAGCAGAAGAAGAGGTCAGAAAACAACAGGCCGAGCTCGACGAAATGAAAAATAAATTAGATGGTGCGATGAGCAGTAAAAAGGCATTGGAGGATGATGCCCTATTGACAAAGAGACGCATGGAGAGTGCAGAAGCTCTCATCGAGGGATTATCCACCGAGAGAATTCGTTGGACGAGAGATAGCAAATCGTTCGACGATCGCATCTTGAAGTTAATTGGTGATGTGAGCGTCACCGCAACATTCTTGAGCTACGCAGGACCCTTTAATCAAGATTTTAGAAATTTAATTCTCAAACAAGTTAGCATCGATGATTTGAAACAACGAAAGATACCATACAGCGATAACATGGACGTTATCAAATTCGTAGTCAATCCCACTCAAATTGGTGAATGGGTGATCCAGGGCCTTCCTAATGACGAATACAGCAGTCAGAATGGAATCATCGTGACCAAGGGAACTAGATATCCATTACTAATCGATCCACAGGGCCAGGGAAGAGCCTGGGTCGCCAAAATGGATGCCCCCAATAACCTAGTGGCCACCACGCTCAATGCAAAAGATTTTAGAGAAACGCTAGAAAAGAGCGTTCAATTGGGCACTCCATTATTGATTGAAGATATAGGAGAGGACATTGATCCCATATTGGATCCCATCATGGACCTCATGCCCATCAAATCCAACAAACAACGCATCAAGGTCAAAATAGGAGACAAGGAAGTGAATTTCAAACCTGGATTCAGATTATACATGACCACTAAATTAGCCAATCCACGCTACAGTCCAGAATTATTCGCAAAGACGAACATTATCGACTTTACGGTCACCAGCACTGGTTTGGAGGATCAATTGCTAGGCATCGTGATCGTGAAGGAAATGTACGAGTTGGAAAAGAAGAGAAAGGATTTGATGAACGAAATACAAACCTGTAAAGAAGTCATGGCACAGTGCGAAGAAGAATTATTGAATTGTCTATCCCAATCAAAAAAGAATTTATTGGACGATGATTCGGTGATTGAACTATTGGCCAAAGCCAAAGAACGTTCGAGAACAATGACCGAGAAATTAGCAGGAAGCGTAGATACCGAACGCAACATTACGGCAGCGAGAGAAGAATTTAGACCCGTTGCAGCGCGTGGTAGCGTCATGTACTTTGTCATGACCGAATTATCGCTCATTAATTGCATGTATCAAGTTAGTTTGAATCAATTCATTAAACTCTTCATCGACGCCATCGACAAATCAGAACAAGATCGAACGCCATCCAAGAGAATAGAAAACATCATTTCCTTCGCAACGTTCGGTATATTCAAGTACGTACAACGAGGTCTCTACGAACAACACAAGACCACTTATGCTCTCTTGTTGAGTTTGAAGATCGATCTGAAGAGCGGCGCGATCAGTCACAAGGAATTCCAGACGCTCATCAAAGCTGGTGCTGCGCTTCATATTAACGACGTTCCTCGTCGTAAACCATTCGCTTGGATTCCAGATACTGCGTGGGTCAATTTATGTGCCATTAGCGAACTACCGAAATTCAAAACGATTTTGCATCAAGTAGAGGCTAATGAAATGGCTTGGAAAGACTTTTATGATTCCAAGAATCCAGAAACTGCAGAACTACCCGATCAATACAAACTATCGAGCCTGCATCACTTGTTATTGGTTCGTTGTTGGAGGTTGGATCGAACCATGGCTAGTTGTGCACAGTATATAATCGATACGCTCGGCGATCAATTCGTTAATTCGATTCCTCTCAATGTAGAAGAAACATGGGCAGAAACCAATCCAACCACTCCAGTGATTTGTTTGTTGAGCATGGGAAGTGATTTGACGACCAGTATCGAAAAATTGGCCCAGAATCATAAAATTGCGTTGGATCGCGTGAGTATGGGTCAAGGTCAAGAAAAGAAGGCACACGAGTTGGTTCGTGCTGGAATAGCTACTGGTGGATGGGTTTTATTACAAAACTGTCACTTGGGATTGAAATATCTACCCACGCTCGAACAAGTACTATCTGATTTGCCCAAAGAGGATCACGATAAGAATTTCAGGGTGTGGATCACTTCCGAACCAACACAAAACTTCCCCATCAATCTGTTACAGATGAGCATCAAAGTAACTGACGATCCGCCCACTGGCATCAAGGCCAGCTTACTCAAATCATATTCGTGGATCAGTCAAGAAAAATTCGATCAAATCGAAACGCCAGAGTGGAGGAAATTGGTATATGCTACTTGTTTCCTACACGCCACTTTGATCGAAAGAAAGAAATTCGGACCGTTGGGCTGGTGCGTTCCTTATGAATTTAACCAAACTGATTTGGAATGTGCACTTCACTTTTTGGGAAAGTACATGTATGAAACGGATAACAAGCGACTGTCGTGGAGCACCGTTCGTTACATGATTTGCGACGTTCAGTACGGTGGAAGAGTGACGGATGATTACGATAGGGAATTACTGGATAAATATGGCGCCAAATTCTACGACTACAAGTTATTCAATAAGGAGTATCAATTCCATAATAATTATTATTGTCCTGATCTACCCAAAGTAAAGGACTATAGAGAATATGTGGCACATAAGTTACCAATGTTCGATCCACCAGAGGTATTTGGTTTGCATTCGAACGCTGAAATTGCATTCAATAGTGCCAATGCGGGAACGGTTCTAGAAACCATTATGAACATTCAACCGAAGGAAAGTAGCGGAAGTAGTGGAGAGACTAGAGAAGAATTGGTGCTGAAGCAGGTCAAGAAGAGTTTGGAAGATTTGCCCAATGACTACAACATGTTAAGTGTCAAGAAACAAATCAAAAAGTTGGATCAGCACAGAGATACTCCTTCTCCACTAAGTATCTTTTTGAGACAAGAAGTAGATAGGATGCAAGTGGTATTGAGCTTGGTGAGGAGGACGCTAAATGATTTGAAATTGGCAATTGCAGGTACCATCGTGATGAGCCCTGATTTGCAGTCGGCTCTGAATAGCATTTACGATGCACAAGTGCCTATCAAATGGAAGAAGGTTTCTTGGGACTCTCCGACGCTCGGTTATTGGTTTGCAGACGTGGTGCAAAGAAACGAACAATATTCTGATTGGTTGGAGAATGGACCTCCAAAATGCTTCTGGATTAGTGGATTCTTTAACACGCCAGGATTCTTGACTGCGGTGAAGCAACAGGCCACTCGTCATCACAGCGGTTGGTCGCTAGAGTCGGTATCTTTGAAAACGGAGGTCACAAAGAGAGAAAAGGAACAAATTCAAAACTCCATCAACAACGATGACATGGAGGGTGTTTATATTTATGGTTTGTTTTTGGATGGAGCTGCCTGGGATAAGAAGAGCGGTCGTCTGATTGATTCTCAACCAAAAGTGTTGTTTAATCCTTTACCGGTGATTTACATTTCGGTAAATCAGATTCAAGGAGGAGAGATGGGAGGGAAGGATAGCGGAGGACCCTATGTTTGTCCAGTGTATCGTTTACCGCGAAGAACTGCTTTGAATTATATATTTGATATCACGTTAAAGTGTGAGCCGGATCCACCCAGTAAGTATACGTTGATGGGTGTTGCTGCTTTGTGTTCGAAACATTAAATTATTATTATTGTAATTTGTCATGTTGCCTGTCATACGTAATCATGTTTAAATCCACAAACGATGACCTTAACATCAATAGCACCTCTAGTCCATCTGTAATCAATGAAACACCCACCCACTATCAAAGGGCAGTCGTTGGAAAATTGTGGATTCACGCAGTGGAAGCCAGACATTTGATAGACAAGGACATGAACGGGTTGAGCGATCCCTACATTATTTTTAAAGTTGGCAGACACTCCATCAGAACCAGTACGATACAAAAAAATTTGAATCCGGTATGGAATGAGCAGTTTACAGTGTAACTTGATTTATTTATACTTTAATGACGCATTCGAAGAGATATTCATGAAGGAGACCAAACACTAGAAGTGGACATGTTTGATGAGGATACTTTTAGTTTTAACGATGATTTTATGGGTAAAGTATCTGTGAGCTTGAGCTCTTTGAGCGATGGTATTGACGATAAGTGGTATACTCTTAGACAGAGGCTGCGGAAAGAAAAGGTGACATTTGACACAGCAACCCACAACATTAACAATTAAAAGGTCACTGGTGAGGTTCACTTGAAATTGAGACTTGTATATAATGCAGATTCTTCTGTGGACAAAAGCAGTCTTTCCACATTCGAAATCATCAATGATGTAAACTCTGCGAAGGTGTTACTAAGCTTTATGAAGAACGAGTATAGCGAAGAAAATTTAATGTTCTTTCAGGATGTAGAATGTTTTAAAAGCTTAGTTTTGACCGACTTGGAGGAGGCTAAGAAGTCAGCCTTACATATAATACACAAATACATTAAACTAGACGCGGATTATGTTTTGAACCTGAGTGCCCGGACAAGGAAAAGTGTGATTAGTAAACAAAGTACAGATAATTGGTGGGAAAATGTAGGATTGTTCCGGAGCGCCACAAGAGAAGTATTGTGGATAATTAAAACAGACATTTATCCAAGATTTATAAGAAGTTCATATTACGACAAGCTCATCCAATCAAACCATTGGGTTGAATTATACGTATGAAATTTTCTCATTCTTTTTGATTTAATTTTATAGAAAGACATTGAAACACAGGCACAAAGAACTGACGCTCTTACGAAACTAATTAGCAGTGAGTGAATGACTTCTTTCGAATGTTAATTACTTTGTAGCCCTGAATGAAGAGGACATTGCGACGGTATGCCAAATTCTACAAAAAAGGGGTGTTCTTTCTAACACACCAAGAGGCCAAACGACACCAAGAGGATCAACACCGAAGGGGTCGACTACTCCGAGGGAGGAGATGGCTAAGAGTGAAGAGGGAGAGAAACTGATATCGATGGCTAAAAGAAGAGCGATCATAACAAACACTTATGTTCCAAATAATCTACCAACGCTAAGCACAGCCCCCGCACTCAATCCTAATGAACTTGAAAGAACACTAATGTCGCCTTCCTCTTTGATGGGCAACATGCCACCTAAGGCATCAAAAAGCAAATCGAAAAGTGGAAAATGAAATAAAGATTAATATGTTTTTATTAAACTCTTGTAACATCAAATAGTTTTTTAGACATCATGGTTATTCAATTGTTTTCTTGAACCCAAGTTGAGAAGAATAAAATCCATTTATGGTGAGAGCACAATTGAAACGCCGTTCCTTCGAATATTGTGAGATGAATAAATAGAATTGTGGTGGTGGTGGAAATTGTTGCAATAAAATGGTGACAGTGAATTGCTTGAACTGCAAAGTTGCTATCACGAATCCCTCAAACCTTCGCTTTTGCGTGGGCGAAGGTGATTCATATCATCTTGAGATTCTGCAGATACCTGAACTAGTGAGGAAAGAGGTCAATCCAAATACGAAGAAGCGAAAAATTTCCCCTGAAGTTCTCAAACATTCACTGTGCAATGCAAAGATAGGAAATGTCATGGTTATAGGCTTTTATGATCAAACAGTCTATACACTATCTAGAGATGAAGTTTATTTAAGCGACGAAAGTCCCAACCCAAAACAAAAGAAGTGGAAAGAAATTTATAAGCAATATGCCGGAGTAATCAAAGTAAGATTTGCAAAAGACAGGGTACTTTTGACAACAAATCAAAAACCGATATATCAAACAATCTTTGCCTCCACCAGAGAACATCTTATACCACTACACCTTAAGAAAACCACACCAAGGAAATACCAAGTTGAACTTTACATTCAATGCCTGCTGCAGTCATCTTTGGTGTGTGTGCCAACGGGATGTGGTAAAACACTGATTTCAATTCTGTTCATTGACAGAATGTTAAACTTGAATCCAAACAAAATTGCAGTCTTCATCACGCATCGTATTCCTTTAGTTTATCAGCAGTCAGAATACATTAATAAGGAGACATCCCACAAAGTTCTTAAACTTTGCGGTGAGGTATCCCATATTACAAGCAAGTTAGAAAAGATGAAAGAAGAAAATCAAAGAGTTCTTTGTATAACCGCTCAGTGCTTGTTGAATTGCTTAAATGACACAAGACTCAGAATAGATGACTTTTGTGCAATGGTTTTTGACGAGGCTCACAACGGAACTGGTAATCATCCATTTGTAAAAATAATGGAAGTGTTTAATAAAGCTAAACAAAAGCCCAGAGTCCTTTGTTTAACGGCATCGCCCGTAGAAGATGCTTACCTTGGTGGTACTGTGAAAAAGCTAAATCAGTTATGCTCCACCTTCTCAGTGGTACCTGTATATCCAAGAGAAGCTCTTATAGAGTTTGAATCAATGATAAAGACTCAAGATCCACAATGGTGTACAACACAACGTAATCCATCGGAACAAGAATTAATAAATATAATTGTTCGGTTTGTAGAGAATGTACTACAAGAGAAAGTTCTTAAAGAGTTCGATCTTGTTGTTAGAAGCTGTTACGACCAAAATTTTGTAAGGGACCTCAAGAACATTCAACAACTTTGGAAAGTTAATGACCCTGTGTATTTGGCTATTGATTTATCATTAACACTCTATAAAAGAATTGAAACTATTCAATTATTTGGTACCAAGGTCGCAAAGGAGGACATTCAAAAAATAATAAACAATCGTAAAACTAATCTCTCAAACGAGGTTGAACAAGAATTAGAAAAGCTGAATCAAAATGTTATGAGTGTACCCGATGTTTATTCAGAGCGACTCGCTCAACTATATTATGAATTAGATCAATTCGAAGAAGGCAGGATTATTATATTTGTACGTACGAGAGATAGCGGTCGTCAACTCATCGAAAAGTTGAAGGTTAAATACAGTGAGATGTCGCCACAAGTTATATTTGGTCATGGTGGCTTGGATGGCATGGACTATGAATCCGATCAGTCAGAGGTTCTTCAAAAATTCAAACAGGGACATTGCCAATTACTTGTTGCTACGAGTGTTGTTGAAGAGGGTCTTGATGTCTCTAGCTGTAACCTTGTGATTTCTTTTGAGGCCATGACTTCCGCAAAGAGCATGATGCAAATGAGGGGTAGGGCAAGAGAACATCGTTCTAAATTCATTGTAATGTGTGATACTTCCGAGAGGGACATGCAGCAGAAATTGCAGATGAAGGAAAAGAACATGATCGAGGCAGTGAAGAGTGTGTGCAACGAAATAAAGCAATCTCAAAATGCATCAAACGCCTATAAAGAATGGTGCAATAAAAAATATGATAGTTGTGCTCCTCATGTGAAGATTGTCGTTCTTTGTGAATATGAATTTAGCATTAGTGAATTGACATTTGTGGTATCCCTTAGTGAAAACGTAATAAAAGCTTACGAACTGAGTAGCACAGAATATAGTGAAGAACAGTCTTTATTGAACTATGCTTATAAGGACCTTGTGAGAGATGATTTATGGATCAAACGTGATGCTCTTCCCTCAGTCATTTCTTATTCTGTAAAAAAATACGATTTTGGTGTGATCAATTTTATTCCGTGCCAAAGTGAATTCTTCAATTCCTCTAAGCATATCATCAGTGTCATGAAGTTCACTGCCTTATGGACAGAGAACTCGCTCCATATTGATTCTGATGGCATTAATGTTGTCGGCCCAGCGTACACCATAACTATTACATGGAAAAGCATCACAAAACCGATTTTATTACAACTTGACGACGGACGAGGCAACTGGCAACTGCTCTTTCGCTTTGACTTCAAACCAGAAGTATATAAAATAATAAAAGGCGAGAATGTTAGGGTTTGTGAAAGTCTTTATGGCGAGGAATTCAACTCTATTGTATTTTCCTCTAATCATCATCTCGACGACATTTTAAATCATGAAATGTTGAAAATTCCGATCTACTATGCAAAAATAAAATTTGTACCTTTTGAAGCAAAGGTACAAGAAGAAATGCCACCATCGAGGACTAATATCCCTCCTCATATGTTCTACGTTAAACGATGCGTGATCACCCCAACCACCAAGATTTGGTTTGATGAGGAACTGATCATGCATAATCGAGTTACTCGTTATCTGGAAAATATCCACCCGGGTTCGTTGCTTCGCGTACAATTTAGAGACGAAGATGCGGTCACCAACGTTTCTTTTGGTAAATTTACCAGTTATATCGCACAAGTTATTAAACATGGAATCATGTCAAAAGATTATGATCTCTTTAAGTATCTCGGTTGCTCAAACAGTCAGTTGAAGAAGCACTCCTTCTGGTTTATGAAGGAATCTGATCAAAATACAATAGCAGATGTTCATAGATGGATGGGCGTGTTTGATCATCGATACATTCACAAATATGTCAGTAGAATGGGTCTCATGTTTACTTCTTGTTTTGAAGTTGAGACAGAGCCTGACGTAGTCGAATACGATATGATTGAAGACAACGGCTCATTTACGGATGGCATCGGGAAAATGTCCGAATTGGTGGCGAAAGCCGTCACATATCAATTAAATCTTAAATCTATACCCTCAGCTGTTCAAATCAGATCGCGTGGCTTTAAAGGCGTCGTTGCAATCTCTCCTGAAATAGCATCAGAAATGAAAATAGAAGTCCGTGATTCCATGTCCAAATTCGAACCAGGTCCTCATCATTCCTTTAATGTTGTGAGTTGGTCCGATTACAATATCTGTTATCTGAATCAACAATCCATCATTCTAATGTCATCACTTGGTGTCCCTGATGGTGTCTTCCTACAAATGTTACAAGATCAGTTGGATAATCTTGAGGACATGTTTGTAGATAATGAAAAGGCGTACAATGTGATTCGCTGTTATACCACAATCCCTCATCTGGATCGCGCAAGAGACGCCAATGTCGATTTTTTACAAGATGAATTCTGGGCCAATGTTTTGGTTTTAATTTACAATAAACAGATCAATGATCTTGTGGACAAGACGAGAATCATTGTTCCCAAATCACAAAATGTATTGGGAGTAATCGATGAGTATAGAGTATTACCTGAGAATTGTATTTTCCTCCAAATTGATGATCACATGGGTAATAAACAAGTTATACAGGGACAAGTGATTGTGTATAGGAATCCATGTATGCATCCTGGCGATGTGCGTAGGTACACTGCTGTGGACTGTAACGAACTACACCACCTCAGGAACTGTGTCGCATTCAGCCAACAAGGAATCAGACCTGCTCCAACTGATCTTGCTGGAGGTGATCTTGACGGAGATCGTTTTTCGGTGATATGGGATGAACGTCTCGTTGATGCCTTTCCCATCATCAACCACAGTCCGGATGACTATACTGCAGTCTCTGGTGTTGTTCTAGATACATTACCAGAGTACTTGGCAAAGTTTAGAGACAAATCCGAAGATATGGGCAAAATAGCCACTGCATGGAAGGTTTGGACTGATATCAAACCCCTAAAAGCCAAAGACTTGGATTGCATGTACCTTTCGAAACAATTCTCACTCGCAGTCGATTATGCCAAAACTGGAGTGCCAGGAGATCTTCCCGATCATTTGAAACCAGAAAGATTTCCTGATTTTATGAATAGAAAGAATGAAATCAAAGAAATATACGAATCAAAGAATGTACTTGGTCAAATCTACAGGAGAGCCAAGAGCTTCGATGTAATCAAAAACATTAAATTTATAAAGAATCAAGATAACCTTAGCAAGGACCAACAAGAAGAGATTGAGACTCTTATTTTTGATCATTACAAATCGCAAATGACTTTGATAAAAGATTATTGCAAGATTGAGAGCGACGAACAAATAGCATCTGGTATTGTTGTAAAATGGAATCCAAGATATGATGAGGAGCAAAGAAACGTCGAAGATCTAATGAAAACCATGTATAACAGTATTGTGAGGGACGTGCGAGTATCGTTCTTTGAGGAATTTGGAGGCGAATTAATTGCCTTCTCTAGAGCTGAATATTCAAGTAGGATAAAGAAAAAGTTACAGCTTTGGTGTAGTATTGCAGAATCTCGAAATGATCATACATTTAAATGGGGTGTTTTTGGTGACACAATCGAAATCAAAGCCAGCAGTGATTCAAATACAACCATTGACTCTTCTATTCGAGATTTTCTCCTCAAGAATGAGTCATCTATCAGAGATTCCTATCAAAAAAGAGTGGAAACGGTTGAAAATCTGCAAGGCCTAATAAGAAAATGTTATCCAAATGCTTCGTTATCCATGCACGGCTCTTCTTCTCTTTTATTATTTGATTGTGTGCATTCTGATGTTGATGTCATACTGGAGAACGCTCAACTAAGAGATATCAACGATCGACTAAAAAGATTTATTCCCAGAGAGTTCAAGAATGATGGAAAGTTTCCAATCATTAGGTTTAGTTACAAATCAGATTTTTTGCACTATCCTGTAGATATGGTTACCAACAGTGATGGTTTATATAAAATCAAGTATATTAAGAGTAAATTGATTCAGGACAAGTCCATGTACATGTCTCTTTTTGTGTTGATGTCATGGGCGAGAGCGTTAGGTATTATCAGTCAAGTGTTCCCATCGAGAGCGCTGATATACATGTACATTGACTTTTGTTTCAAGGGAAAAGATCGAGTGCATTACAATGTCACCGGAGATTTCAAGCCTCTTGATCTTCTTATACATGACGAAAACTATAATTCGACAAACTTACTACAGTTCTTACGATTAGTGGGAACATGCACTACCACTCATATCACTTATTATGATCCAGTTCTTCATATTCAAGAAATCAAGTTACAAGACTCTATACGTGCAGAATTCCTCAGAGCCTATTTGACGCTAAAATGCACAGCAAATGTGAATAGCATTATGACGGTACAGGGATCTGACAGAGAAATAGATAGAGTGATTACTCTGGGAGTCAAATTCACTCAACTAATCTTTGATCATCATGACTTTATCATCAATCAATGGTGCGATAAGTTCAAAGTGAAGCTGAAGAGCACTCCTTATATGAACAGAAACAGATTAGTAGTAACCATCACTGGCACTCATGACCAATGTAATGAGATCGATGCCTACATCAAAAGTAGAGAATATGTGAGCAGGTTATCACCTTCAAAATCACACGAGTCATTTGTGAAGGGATCAGGATTGATATTGTTCGAACGTGGTCTTGGCATTACATTCATCGAACACGATCATCCAACCCACCATCATCATAAACATGAAGATCGTCGGCGATATAGAATGTGTTGCGTGGGGGATGAACCAAATCAAAATCAACTCACTTTTAAGAAAGTTTGTCTTGCTCAACTCGAATACATGTTCAAAGAGAAAATGGTACAGTCCATACAAATTGGCGTCACAAAATGTACGATTCGTATCGGTAAACATTATTTGCTGAACATGAACCAAGAACTTTGTTTACGTTTCAGTGAACAGAGAGATTTCTGTACTATTCTGGACAAGAATAGAAGATATAATTCAGTCAAAACTGATTATCATCTAGATGACTATTATGATGTTGACGATACAATGTCTTGTTGGTATTATGAACCACCGTTAAAACCAAAAAAWGAACCGCCACCCAAAGTTATTGTTAAGGAACTCGACACAAACCAAAGTACTCCGAAACAAAAGAAGAATCCCAATATCACAGATACAATGTACACTTGTATTAATGATGACATTGATATTGATAAGGTGCTCCAGAAATTGGGATGTGACCCATCAGATGTTTACAAAACAGAAGAGATTTACAATGGAACAATACTAGAGAAGGGAGAACTGGAGAAGAGAGTAAAGTTTGATCAATATGGTATCGTATCGACTGCTAGCACCAGACCTTTGACATGGCTATCGTGTACCAAATTAGAAGCAATGGATGACCTTGATATGAGGATTTACATCAAGACCAAACGTCCCATATCGACCGGACATTTTGATAATCTCACCATCAATGGCGATTGCACCCTGACAGTAAGTGATAAAATGAAGTACCTAGGTATTGTTCGTCACGTCAAGAGTAAATGGTACAAGTATAATAAATTTGAGGGAACGTTTTTCGTGGTGGGTGAAGTATATTATTATGCCATGGGTATCGGATTGGTGTTGAAGCGAAAAGATAACAAGGTGAGAGAGTTTGAAGTTAAGCTGAGAGCACCTGAACATGGCCAGATGGAGAAGTTTGCAAACGAAGCTTGGGAGATTTCAGAAAGCGTCAAAAGAGCCTTCTTACAATGCTAACATGTTTAATAAACGTATGATGTCAAACCTGTTTTGATGCTTTTTAAGAGTATAACTGTAGAAATTTCATCATTTATTAAACCAATGATAGTTAGAAGACACAACAAGACTAGATCCCTCATGATACGAAAGAGTTTTTAAACATTTATTTTAAAGTATTTTGATTCTGGTTAGATGGGGCATCTTGACATAAATTTCTAAAGCAGCAATCTCTGATATGTGACCATCACCACAGGTCAGATTTAATTCACGTAACTTTGTGTTTCCGTACAAATAACATCTTAAAATAGCATCAGATATTCTTGTGTTCTCCAAATTCAAACTCGAAAGAGAATTATTACCAAACAACAAGTGACCACTACGGTCATCCTTTCCAATTAAATTACATCCTGAAAGATTTAATTTTTCAAGAGATTTATTTTCGTGAAGCACGCTTAAGCATGAATCTTACCAAAAAGAGATTATAAGACAAGTTCAAATCTTTCAGGGACGTCTTTGAAAATAATTTACCAACATCTTCATTGTGTAAATCATTTGACTGCAAATCTAATTTTGTCAAATTAGGCAAGTTCAAAATCAAGTCGGGGATGGTGGTGATATCATTAAAACCTAAGCAAAAAGTATGTATGCCACTATTAGTCGCCACAGGTACACTTAAATGTAGACTATTAATGGAACAATGCTGAGCAACAAATTCTCTCAGTTGTTTGGTCTGATTCAACACTGCAATGATTGATTTTTGATTAATCATGAGCTTGTTACCAGAAATGTTTAGATGTTTCAGATTAGAAGAATAAGACATATTCAACAATGCTGCTTCACTGAGTTTCTTGTTATTAGATACATTTAAATGAACAAGTGAACGGTTTTGTGGAACATCCACATACCATGCATTATCTGTAATTTTATTATTGCCACTCACATCTAAATGAGTGATTTTATTGTTCAACAAGATACAAAAGATTGAAGGGTCTCCAATATCGCAGTAGCTTACATTCAAATGTGTAATGTTGGATTTGTTCGTAATGTAACACACAGCATCATCACCAATTTTATTTCTAGACAAGTTTACTTCTCTTATGGATTTGTTTGCAATCAATTCAACCCACATCGATTCCGAATGGACCAAATCATTCTTTTGTAAGTCAATTTTAACAAGGGATGGAATTTGGAATAACATTTCTGCAGACTGTGTATTGATGGATTGAGATTTGATACAAATCTCAGTGATACCTTTCCAGAATTGAGTAATGTTTCGTAAGAAATATCTGTTATTGAAATCAACTTCTTGTACTTCGCTTTCTGAAGGGTGACCACATTTCCTACCGTCAAAAGAAAAGTACTTCAAAGAAGTAAATTTGGGCACGGCCATACACATTGAATCCATGTTGATGTTAGACCCATCAACACGCAAGCTAGTCAAATTAACACATGAAGACAATAAACTAGTGGCCTTTTCGCCATCGATATTCCAACAATTACGCAGGTCAACGCTGGTCAGAGTGTTGGAATTTTCTGCAATGAAAGTAAGCTCTCCGGCAGTAATCCCACTACCAGTCCAAATTGTACACGTCACATTACGCAAGGGAATCATACCGCGCTTCATTGCAAAGTGTATTCCTGACGATTCACAGTTAGAAAAGTCAAGACATCGGAACATGAGAGTGATGGATCTAGAAAAACGGTCCTCATTTGAGAAGAAACCATATAACGAACGAATAATGAACCTTTCAACAGGAAATAAAGTTGAAGTACCATTAGAATGGTCTTCGGTTGCTGCTTTATTGTGTACAATTAACAATTTGTAAAAGGGGAACGGAAAATATTCCAAACATTTTAAAATTGGTACTAGCACCAATAGACTGAAACGTCAAGGCCTGGTCATTATAAGCAATTCCCGTTGTTACGCTCTGTCTTTGTCCATTTCGGAAAACACTATTATCAATCAAATGAGCATCCAACTCATTCTTGTCAAACATTACATTGATACCAAATTGTTTATTAGAGTGAACCTTGTTATCAAAGACTAGAAAAACAATTTCAGGTTTAAAACACACGCGAATACCATCAGCTTTATTACCAATAAATTCACACTTTCTAACATGTATATTTAATGTTTTATCCATGGCCATACCATTTTGTCCATTGTTGCACACCAAACTATTGAAAGATTGTAAACTAGCATTTTCACACAAGACAACTCCGTTCTGACCATTGTCACAGATGCGACTGGAATCCAAACGGACCCTAGATTGACTGCCTTCGATGCGGATCCCATTTTGGGAACATTTTGAGACGATTGATTCATAAATCAGACAAGTACCACGCGTGACTAGAATTCCATCCGAATTAGTATTTGCTAACAATTGTGAGTGGATTGGACACGAAAGGAGATGAACTCACTAAATTTCATCAAAAATAAAGTAAAACCGTTCCACGATCTACATTAATTCCTTTGCAACTACCCTTCACTATAATGTGATCCAATAACAATGTGCGACTTTTACAAAATAAATCTCCGACAAGAACTGGCTTGTTACGCGTATCCTTTGCTCTTAATTGTACGCTCTTGTCAATGTGGAAATCATTAATATTGTACACTCCTGAACTGATGGCAATCACATCTCCGTCTTTTGCTTTGTATAATGCAGCCAACAACTCACTTGTGGTCAAGACTTGTATTGGCGGGTTGTTGCTCATGAGGCTTGCCTGTACCATAACCTTCTCCCAATCAAGGGCAAGATCTCTTTCCTCGGGCACGCAGAGATACCACGTTCTTTTGGGTGAATCCACTATAATCATGTTCTGCTTCTGAAACATCTCCATCGACTCTTCCTCATTCATTAAAGAAACAAAACTGTTCGATAATTCAACACATCCCAACTGCTTCTGCGAATCTGATGTTTTGTAATAATACAGTTTGTTGTCGCGCATGAAGAAGAATCTCTTCTTCCAATTCTGGTGAACTCTACCGCGTTTGGTTAGCCATCCGCTTTTTGTGTAGGTGGCGCGATATAGTTTGGTGTTAACGTCGTGGTTGACTGGTTTTTGCAAAATGTTTTGTAAAGCTTATCGAGTCGGTTGGCCTCATGTTTTAATGCTCTAACCCAACTTGTTTGAACTTGTTTTAGGATTCTTTTCGATGGAAATTGGAGATAGATACGTCGTCGATCTATAAATGTTAATAAGGAAGAGTAACTATTATACCTGTGTGATGTAATCTTGAACGTGTAGTCCTGCTTAGACCGCATCTCGCTCTGGAATAAATTTGACGTAATCACCTTTCCTTCTAGCAGTATAGTTGACACAGGTTCAACTTCTTGAGACTAAATAATTAGTAAATTTGAGGGGTTTGGGACTTACACTTGCTTGGTCTCTGTATGTGTATAATACTCTATCTTTTAAAATAAAGAATGTACGGTTCGACAAGCTTGAATCTTTCAAATACCCGCTCATCTCATTCATAGCACTTCTTTTCACCAACTTCAAAACAGATTGCTATGAAAGTTAGTTAGAGGAGACATTTCAAGTCTTACTCTTGTCTTTACGTCAAGGAAATCAAGTAGTACATTTGAATTAGAAGTGAGCTCATTGTTGAGAAGCGAGTCTAGATATCTTTGAAAAATTTCCATTCTACTTTTCGTCAAACTCTCATAGGATGCGGCACTATATTGTGCTAAAACTAGTTTGGTCATGGGAACACGTTTTGGAAAGTCTGGAAGTTGCTCCGATGTATGATAGAGATTAAGTTGATGATGCATTCTAACTGTGATAAAACTTGTCTCAAATGAAATTTTACCGTTCGAAATCTTGATACTTCCTTTTGCATTCCCATCTCTTTTCGGGACCATATGATACAATTATGCAGTATCCCTTGACAATATCAGATTCAACTATTTGTGCTTGTATCTGTGGTTTGTCCCTCAGCACCATTTGAAAAAAAACGATTTTGAAAGGTGACGACACCACCATTTTATGACGGATGATGGCAATAGCCTATTGTTAGGTGTAAATGCATTCTCTTTTGATGATAATCGTGAATATTTCACTCAAGCTTATTCTCCACTCGCATCTTCTCCAGGCGGAGTCTATTTTTAAACAACACAGATGGTGTTCACAAAAGTGATACATGACATTAGAACATTCAACAGTTGTTTATTAATAAGCAGAAGTATACACAGACACCGTTTATTGTTGCTCTTCCTCTGCTTTCACTAGCGCGTCATAGTCGAAGACATAGTCTACATCACCGAAAAAGTCTTTAGGGAGTTGTTCTTTGTTGACAGCCGCATAGAATGGTTCCTTATCTGTGTACTTGATCAATGTGTACTTGTCTACGGTTTCCTGTGCCAAGAATGGTTTCACAAACTGCCACATCAAGTTCAGGTAGAAACCAACATTCACAACAATACACTTGGCAAGGCGTTCTGTGTAGTAATCTCCGAGTTTGACAAACATGTCCTTCATTTGCTTAACCAAGGCCATCGAAACAGTGGAGTCCTTAAGGTCAACAATCCAAGTGATATTGTGCACGCCTTCTGGCATTCTCTTTATGCACAGCTCATTGATATAAACGAAGTATTTGAACTAAGATCATTAGTTGATTGAATTGTGTACAACTTACTTTGAGCAACTTGTTCTCTTCAGTGTTTTCTGTTTTATCTTTACCCATCAAAACATAAATAATTGGTCTGGACTGCTTGTCAAACCCGAAGTGGAATAGCCAGCCACTCTCTGCAATTGGCTTCAAATCCTTAAGGCGAATGTCTTGGGGTTTGTAGCTCTCCCTCCAAATGACAGTTTCATGGAGTTGTTTTTGTGCATTTTCAACGTTCCATTGTAGTCCGCTAAGGTATCTGAAAAGTTTTAATAGAATTAAAATCACCTAGATTACCTGAATAAGCACAAATCATCGCAAAACTCCCTTTCGGCTGGCTTCAGGTCCCAAGTCTTGGTGATCTCCCTCAACTCATTTAACTTTACCTGTTGCTCAGGACTGAGTTTAGTTAGAGGTGAAACAATGCCCGCTGGACGGACGCCATATAATTGAGAGTTATCTAGGACGTTCGACATGGTAGTAGGTATGAGTAATCTTTTGTAATTACGTGTAATTATTGTAATATCCAACATTCAACCAAATGGACAGAAGGGATTATAGAAGTCACTCACGTAGGAGAAGTAGAAGTCCAGAAGATAGAAGAGAGTATGATCGATACGAACGCAATGATCGTGAAAAACATAAACTTTTAGAAGAGCCAGCGTTTAAAAGACGCAAACAAGATGAAGACAACGTAACGAAACCTTCCAACCCTTATTTGATGAACGATTATGTGACTGACAAGTCATCTTCAGATTGGAGGAAGAATGCATCTTTAGAAGACATTCTAAAAAAGAAGCAAGATTTGGATGCCGCACAATCAAAACCCATATTCACACAAAAAAAGGAGAGGAGCAGAAACAAAGATTTGTTAGGCGAAAATAAACAGGATGATCGAAGAAGGCAAATAGAACAAATGAGGAAAGAGAGGGAACAATTGCTACAACAACACCAATCACAGTCATCCCATCTTGATGCAGCCAGGCAGAAGGAAATTCAAGAAATCAAGGATGAATACCTTAACAAGAAGGAACAAAAGAAGAAGATTAATAAACAGGGCGACAGAAATAGATTTTCCTTTGGCTGGAATGCTTCCGACGATACAAGTCGCGACACTTTAGACATT
This sequence comes from Acrasis kona, assembly GCA_026419775.2. Lineage (NCBI taxonomy): Eukaryota > Heterolobosea > Eutetramitea > Acrasida > Acrasidae > Acrasis > Acrasis kona. The sequence continues at coordinate 14,121 of JAOPGA020001371.1, read as the reverse complement.
CCTCGTTACGAATCCCAATTACAATTTGGAAGAGGCAAACTTGCAGGGACCGACCTACCAGAATCAAGTTCTAGAAAGAGCAGACTCAATCTCAATAAGCTAGGCAAGCCTTGGCAAGAAAAATCAATTCAAGAAATGGACGAACGTGACTGGAAGATTCTCAAGGAAGATTTTGAAATCAACAGCAGAGGAGGCAAGGTCCCTAATCCTGTTCGTTACTGGGAAGAAGTTGATTCCATCAGCACCGATCTTTTAGACATTATTTACGAAGTTGGTTACAAGGAACCAACACCCATCCAAAGAGCTTGCATCCCCATCGGCCTGGAAAATAGAGATCTCATCGGATTGGCAGAGACTGGATCAGGAAAGACTTTTGCCTTCTTGCTTCCGCTACTAATCTACGTAAGTAAACAACCAAAACTAACGGGCGCCAGAATACAAGATGGACCTTACGCACTAGTGCTTGTGCCCACTAGAGAGTTGGCATTACAAATTGAGGAAGAAGCAAGAAAGTTCACGACAAAGTTGGGATACAGAGTTCACAGCGTAATTGGAGGCATTGACTATTCCACACAAAATAACATGTTGAGAGATGGATGTGAAATACTGATCGCAACGCCAGGTCGCATGGTGGACTGTTTGGAATCACATTATGTCGTCCTCAATCAGTGTAATTACGTTGTGTTGGACGAAGCAGATCGTATGGTCAGCATGGGTTTCGAAGCACAACTCAATTCCATTCTCGACGCCATGCCAAGCAGCAACATTAGATCGGAGGACGAAACGTTGGAGGAATCAGAAAGAGTTTACAGACAAACCACAATGTTCAGCGCCACCATGAAACCAGAATTAGAAAAGTTGGCAAGTAAATATTTGAGAAGAAAAATTGTAATCACGATCGGAGAGGCCAACAAGGCAGTGGAGAGGATTCAACAAAAGGTTGTGTTCTGCAAGAATGAAAATGACAAGCGGAAACAATTAATTTCCGTTTTGGAAGGTGCTGATCCGCTCATTGTAATATTTGTAAATACAAAGACACGTGTTGATGAGGTGGCAAGGGCCATAAGAGACATGTACAGAGTGGCGACCATACACGGAGGAAAATCACAGGATGCTCGTGAAACTGCTTTGGATGCTTTTCAGAACCATGAATGTGACGTCATGGTGGCTACGGATGTGTTGGGTAGAGGTATCGACATTAAAGACATTTCGTTGGTAATTAATTATGATTTGCCAAAGGTCATTTCCACATATACTCATCGCATAGGAAGGACTGGTAGGGCAGGACGCAAGGGAGATTCCGTTAGTTTCTTTACCAACGAGGACACCGAGATTGCTTATGATTTACGTTTAATGTTGGAGGCTGGTAATAATTTGGTACCTCAGGAGTTACAAAAACATGAAAGTGCTCAAAAGCCAGTCGCCTCTGCTCAATTAATAACGCAACCTCTTCAACGTAAGAATCAAGTGATTTTCAAATAAATGATTTTATTCTTTCATTTTGCTTTTGTCTTCTTGATGCAATTAATTGATACAATTCATCCTGTGCTTCTAGACATTTTTCTTTTTCTGCTAATGTTTCAATTTTGCATTCTTCTATAACGTCTGTAATCTTTTGTATGTGGTCCTGGTGTCTGTTTGTAATTTCCATCGCTGACTCTAGTTGAATGTCGAGTTCGACGTCAAGAGACGAGGCCACATCCTGTATGACTGATTTATCATACGAGTTGAAAATAAAAGTTAATCCATTCAAGTTAGTATTCATGTCCTGAAAACATTGATCCATTCTACTCGTTAGCATCAGCCATGTCTCTTTTTGCTCATCAGAAAGATTCATGTTGTGTTACAAATTCATTACAAGTAAAACACACAAAAAAGAAGATCATAGTAAAATTAATGATTAGACACTCTTCTCCTTGTCTAGTTTATTAAGTCTTAAAGTATTAACAATGGCGGGCTCTAGCAGCATAAGCACTGACATACCCACACTTGTCAAGCACCAATACGATGGGTGTTCAATTGAGAATCCAACCAAATATCCAGAGAGGGCACATAAACCGAAAAATACCGTTGGCGTGAAGATGCTCATGTAAAGAGGCCTTACGAAGAAGAACACCGTCGAGAGATGCATGTATGTGAACCAAGTAGGAAAACTGAACACAAATCTTTCGTAATTTGACAGCTTGAACTTCCATGCTACATGGCTGTTGGGTCCCTCGTAGGTACATGTTACTATTCCAGCGTTACTGTTTGGTCCTCCATTTTGAACTTCTAGTTCGTGCACTTCTCCAAAATACAATCTGACTACGTTCACAACAGCATACACAATAGCCATTACAATTGGGATGGTGAACATATTCTTTCTGCTTTGTATGGATGCCCTCTGGGCCCAAATGCACCAAACGACCGGTTGAACGCTCAAATGCACAAAGCTTGCAATAGTCAGGTACTTGTTTAAATCGTTACATTTATGATTGGTCTCCATCTTTGAATATGGCTCCACAACTATCCACGAAAGAAACTCTAACAGTTCCATTGATCCATAAAGCAGGCACAACAGCACATAGGCACGATCTCTAAACGTAAAGTTTCGTTTGTACATGTAAGCCGCTGTTGCCAGATGGAAGACTGTAAATGCAGCACTATACTTTATGTCCCAGCACATGGTGTTCTATTGATCTTGGTTCGAATTAAAATTTCCTGTCAACGGGAAACTTTCCGTCCGCAAAAAGAAAATAAACCGAATTTAAATTGATGCAAGAAAAATCATGCAGTCGAGAAGGAAACATCAAAGTAACTCTGCCAGAACTTTCGTGAATGAAGGTTTGCACTTCCAAAGATTTTCAAGAAGTTAAAAAAGCAAAAAGCTCCACTCTATCAATTAACGAACCATAATTGACCTACGACCTCAAAAGAAACGAAACTTTTAAGAGGATAAGAACTAAGAAAATTTTAGAAACTGATTATGAGGATTGATTTTCAAATTTAATTTTGATTTAAAAATTCCAAATCAAAGTCCTAATTTTCAAGAAAATAAAATATAATTGAGACACCCAGACTATGGTAAGGACAAGATCCAGAATTGTGAAGAAGAAAACGGCCTTATAATGACGAGCAGGAGCAGTTCCTTTTGAATAAAGTCTTTTCAAAATAAATACAGATTATCATCAACATCAATACAATTATCAGAGTAGGCCTACTCTGTGGTTTTATTGATAGTTCACCCTCGTATAAATCTCTTATTAGAAGTGTGGTATCCTTAATTCTACACAAAAAATGTAAATTTGAAATAGGTCGTGATAAAAATAGGAAGTTACAAAAGTCAACCTATAAATAAAGCAGTTGTCCGTGTAGAGAGGAACACACAAAATACGACACAAATCATGTTAATCGAGTAGCAGATATAGCAGGAAACACGAGAAGGAGACATTAGTAAACAATGAATGTCAAGAGACTACGAATTAACTTGAACTTGAATTTCAAAAGTCTTGAAATCTTCCTATAACATCAAAAGTCATGATGAGAATTGAAGGGCCGTGGTCCATGATGAAATTTCGGCTGAACATGCACAATAAAAGTAAAATTGTCTAGTGAGACGGTATGTGTCATCAAGCTAATAGCTGATTTCATTTAAAGTGCCTATTTTACATTTGGTCATGACTGTATTCTCATTGCTTGTCTTTTTTTTTGTTTGTAACACAAGTCCTTATGGTCAACAATACCTCATTAAACGGCCTGTTGTGCTGATATTTAGATGAGCCCGCCAAAACTATTGTCAGATACTGGAAAATGTCCTCCATCCTATTTTAGACGAGCTCCAATCAGAAATCTCGAACGGTTGATGGCCATACTTCGCATTGATCATATATCCGGGATTTTAAACACAACGCGGTCATAGAAAACAAATCACCTCCAACACGGCATAGGTAACAATCCATCTCGTGCATAACCCTCCATCACACAGCAGTACCACCACCAGAGTTATTACCCACCACAACAGACCAAGTGAGATAACAAAACATCCAACTTCTACATCAATACCATACATGACCGCAATTGCATTTGATGCGCAATCAGATATGACAGGCATAGGGCACTTTTTGGACGATGAATTCCCGGCATTACTTGGTGATGTAGAGACAACACTCAACTCCCACAGTAGTACGACAAGCTCTCCTTGGTCGGATCAGGAAGACGTGGACATTTGTAACTTTACGGACCTTCATGAGCATGATGAGCATGATGAGTTCCAGCAAGTCGAACAAGAGGCACCACTTGAACACCAAGAACCAGACTATATAGAGTCCGAAGAGGACGAAGAGGAGGAAGAGCAGGACGACAACGACAGTGCCTATGAAGAGGACGACCGCAACAACAACATGCAGGATGACGAGGACGAAGACAGCGAACAGGACGAACTAAGCGAGGAAGAGGTGCTCCCGTCAAGCAAGCGAAGGAGAGTCAGCACCACTTCAAGCCAAACAAAATACGTAAAACTTGAAAGTGCATGGCCGGTTGTAAGCTTTTCTGGGTTCAAGGAAACCGATCAAGACGGTCATACCTTTGAACAACGCGATAAATTGGCTCAAATTGTAGAAAAGATGGGCGGCAGGGTCATCGACAACAATGAAAAGGACGATCTGGTCTCCTTCGACACCTCTGTCACGCACGTAGTGGCGCCCGTGGCGGCACGCACACCAAGGGTGATCATTGCTTCCCTGTCGCACAAGTGGATCATGTCGCCAGAGTGGCTGATCCAATCAAACAAGAAGAGAAAGTTTTTGAACGAGGCCGATCATGGTCTCAGAAGAAGAGACACCACTCCCTTTACGCAACAACGATTATTCGTGTCGCCTGGTTTCATCGAAGAGGAGTCTAAGACCAGCGGAACGCTAAGAAGGACGAAACTTGAGTACCTTCATGCCTTTGTAGAAAAGTTTGGCAAGGGAACGGTTGTGAACGATTCAAAAGATGCAAAACTATGGCTCATTACAGAACAAGAGCGTTGTGAAAGGGAGGGAGTCAAGATGATGAGGTGGAACGAACTAATCCACTTCATGTACCCCACATCAGCTGACATTGATGTACCTGTCCAACCGGTAGAGTCACCATCAAATCGGGTCAAGGGTAGGGGACGTGCAAATAAAAAGGATCAAAAAAATGTGAATAAACGTAGACAGTCGTCGTCGCCAAAGAATGAAGTCAGCGGCAAGAGTAATATTGGGTGGAAGATTGAGGCCGAACCCGCTCCCTGTCCTTTCGAATGTGGTAGGAACTACACCAGCACTATTGGTATGAAGAGCCATTTGAAGCGCTTCCACCAAGACGAGCAAAAGAGTCAGAAGTGGGAGATGCCACGATTAAAGTTTCAGTGTCGATATTGTTCATATATATCCGATCGTAGATCTAACCTTGAAAGACATTTGAATCGTTTTCACATCAATGATTACAATGAGGATGGATCTAATTGAGTTCGGTTTGTAACAAAGTGTAACCTATATGCAAAATAATAACAAATTTTAACAAGTAATTTTTTGTGTTGTTTATTATTTCACTTTGCGAACACCTTGTAAATTAAAAAGCCAACCATGATGGTGGTCAAAATGTTGGTTAGGTAGGTGACTGTTGGATCCTCTTGTTTGTCTGCTTCGAAAATGTCCAGATCCTCCCTTCCAATCTTCCTTATTCTTAACTTTTGTACGTCCATGCTTTGGTTTACCAACTTGTCGTTGAATATCTTTTTCAACTTGTCATGAATGTCAGCAGTGGCAGTCTGGTCGGCCTTAATGCGTGTGAACAGGACTTTTTCGTAAAAGTCTTTTGATATGTCTATGATGACTTGTGACATGATGAGCTCTGCCAAGGCATATTGCTCTGTCGTAAGTTTGGCCTTGCCTATTAGCAGTGCTTTGTGCTTTTGTGGCAGAATGGTTTGGCCTTGGCTTGTTGAATGGACTGATAACAAAACTGGATTCCTAATGTCATATTGGTGCTGTCTGGAGCCAGTGAAGCTTGTGAGCTCTAGGAATGAGCTGACTTTTTTGGCAGGGTCCTCTTGAATGTTCTTCTTTAAGGTTTCCTTTACATTGGATAGAGATGAATCTTGGATCGCGTTCTCGTATAGGACGATGATGTTGGGGTCCACATCTTTTATGTTTGCCACACCAAAGTTATCAATCGTGTTATCAATAATCTGTTGTACTGCGGCCTTTTCTCTAATCAAATATTTTTGAAAATCTTCATTAAAGCAGTCATTTGTTACTGTAGCATCTAACGAAAGATGATCTAGCCACAGTTTTAGTAACCTCCTCTTCTTATTCTTGTCTGTAAAAAACAGTATCGAATCCAACCAAGACACAGACATGTCCACGTGTATCTTCTTTTGTGTTGTAAAGAATTTATAAATATGACAGAGGTACCGAAGGTTCATGATTTCTGGAAGTGGGTGGAAGAACACAAGCAAAAGTTACAACCCCCAGTCGGGAATGCACTAATGTACAATGGTGAACTTAAAGTGCAAGTAATATCTGGACCTAATCAAAGAACAGATTTTCACGTTGAAGAGCACGAGGAGTATTTCCATCAACTCAAAGGAGATATGGTGTTGCGCATTGTTGACCCAACAGTTGTAGATCGTGTTGAATTCAAAGACATCGTGATCAAGGAAGGAGAGATGTTCTGTCTACCTGCTAGAATACCACATTCACCACAGCGTGTTGCTGATACGCTTGGCCTCGTAATCGAGCTGGAGAGGAATGAAAGCGATGTTGATTATTTGAGATGGTACTGTGATAACGATAAGTGTAGAGAGATTGTGTATCAAGAGGGATTCCACTGCAAAGATCTTGGAAAGCAACTGAAGCCTGTAATAGAAGGATACTATCAAAGTGACGAAAAGAGGACATGTAAAAAGTGTGGACACAAAAATATTATTACTAACAAATAAACATTTTGATAATATAATTTACTACTGTTACTGTTGTACACCTAAAGATTTAGGAAGATTTGCAGTATGAATTGTTGATACAGAATTGTGATGCAGATTGAGCAGGAGCAAAAGTGTCAATCTTGTCGCCGCAAAGTGAGTTAACAATTGACACGCACGCAACCTTGATGGAAGAAGCAGCCTTCATGAATGGACTGCATATGTTTCCCAAAAGAACATCCACGCACGATCCAGAGGCAGCCTGTCTTTGATAGAATTGGAATGCTCCCAAACAAACTGAACAACTCTGAGTGGTTTGCTTGAGGTCGGTAGCTACGTATGAATCAATACACTGGAACTTGGAAGCAGAGTCACCATAGGCTTTGCAAGCACAACGCTTCTGTTCCAAAACCCAATAATAGTTTGATATAGAGCTAGCATAATTATAGACGGCGCTGGTTTGATTTTGTATAAGTACAGCTCCTGATACTTGAGAGGTAATCTCGTATTGGAGAAGCATGGAATTGAACTCAGAGTAGATGGCATCAATATTGTTCGTGTCCGACTATTAAATGGTTAAATGAGGCTAAAAAAATCACCTACTTGTGAGAATGCCGCAACAAACAGTAAAGCTAGCACGACAAAGTGCAAAAACCTTGCCACTGCCATGTGAAGAATTTATTGGATACGTACAACTGTAAATAAATTGTCTTAATTTGTCCATACAAGATTTACAACGGGCTCATAAAAAAATAAATTTATTAATCCTGTGATACCACAATATTGTTCATTGCCTCGTCTTCAGCACTCACTCCCTCCTCAGGAACAACGGTGGTTACAATATCTAATTTTTTAGGAGCGTTCTTCTTGCGCTTGTTTGGTTTATCCTCCACCATCTCTTCATCAGGAGGGACTGATGGTTGAGACTTGTACAAGGATGCCAACTTGACATATCTATTGTTCTCCTGACTAACATCAAGAACTAATTCGGTACAAGATGGAATATCTTGTTTGGCGTACACACCCAACCTATAGTCGCCACACACGTACATCTCGCGCAACTCTACGTTGCTTGATAAAGAGTCACTGCTGGTCCTCAAGTATCTTGCACGAGCGTCACTCATGTAGTATTGATCAATCACACTCTCACGGGTCAAATCACATGTTGGTATGTTGCTTGAGCCTCTTAGAATTTCTCTTCTCGACAATTCCTGTCTGGACAACAATTCTCCGGTCAACTCGCAGATCAAGTCACCTTGAAGACACTTCTCCATCAACATGCTGACGTACTTGTTCTTGGCCAACGGCTCAGTGTCATGCTCGTTCAACGAACATTTGGACCAAACCCTAACAACGGCAACCTTCTTGCCTTGAGATCGTTGTAGAGAACGATTTGGACAATGAATGTGCAGGGAATCACAAGAAACACAAACATTAGGATCACATTCGTGACCGTGTTGAAGACATGGACATTCGCTAATGTGACAAGCATTCATGCATTGACAGCCAGCAAAGAACATTTTACAATGATTATACTGAACACCATTCACCATGTTCGAACACTGTGCATCAGAGCACCATTTGGTACAATAATTTAATGTAAGCGTACATGAACAAGAAGAATCCTCACAAGCACTCTTCTCCTGCAAATTACCTTCCGCATCAACACTTCCGCTCGCATGGGAGACACATTTACATGGAACATAGTCATGAGGCAAATGACTAACCGACTCATCCACCACCATCTCATTAGATTCCAACTTTGCATATTGCTGCGCCTCCTCCTTCTTTTTCTCCTCCTCCATCACTGCATCTCCATCTCCTGCTTGTGTGGTGGCTACCAATGTATTATCTCCTGGTCCATCCGTCGTTAATGTTGCTTCTGGTGCTGATGCGTTTTCGCTTGTGTTTTCCGAACTCGTCAATGTTGTTGTTGCTGTTGCTGACTGGTCCTGAGTGGTCGCGTTTGATGTATCAGCTGATGGTTGATGTTCTCTGAACCATCTCACCAAGTGTTCCTTGACTTGACGACATGTCCTTGGCACTGCACATGAGATGACGGCTGGTGCTGCCAATGCACAGAATGGATCGACGGCTCCGACGGCCTGTTGCAATTCTTCTCCCAAAACTTGAATGCTTCTTAAAAGTAAAATGTTTTCGTCTTCGCTCCATGGGGAGTCGTCTGGGTTGACCAAGTGATCTTGGGATGGAGTCTTGTAGCAGTCCACGCTGCATACCATGTGTTGAACTGTTTGTAATTCCAACATTTTACCTAATAGAGCGTGCACTCTGTCGCGATCTACAATCTCCACAATGACACGTGGTTGAAGGGGACGTTGATGGGAATGACGATGACAATCGTACACCTTGCACTTGATGCAGAATAGGGAATCAAAAGTCTTCCATGCATCTTGGATGCTGAATTGATTGCCTTTTCTGTTGATGGCAGCTAGTCTTGGATCAGAATCACTCTTGGCCATTTCTTGTAACTTGTGCTCTATGCCTTCTTGTATTTGCTGTAAGGTAATGTTTTCGTCATTTCTGCGCTGTTGAATGTGCTTGGCGATGGTTTGGATGATTTCTGACTTGTTGTCTGCGCCTGCATATACTTCCATGATGGTGGTGATAAGACGGTCTTCTTCTTGTGTTTCCATCTGAGAGGCCAAGTCGCTACTAATGTGTTCAAAATGGCGCTGCACTCTTTCGTTGGTGCTTTGCGTTGCGTCCACCTTTTGATGAAGCGTAAATAGATCCAAATCCTTTTCGGAGGCGAACTCTCTTGGTTGGGTTAATTCTTTACTTTCGCGTAGTGGCGTGGTGTTAATGTTGGCTGGTGCAACAAATCTATACTCTGGAACGCCTTCGCTCAAATGTGGAGTGGGAATGAGGGTGACCGTGTTCATTGTCTTTCTTGTTCTTACTTTATCTCCCTTCTTGCTTGATTTTATGCGGTAGATGACCTTCTTCTTTCTTGGAATCATTTTGCGTAAATTTTGAGCTCGCTGTTCAACATTGTTGAGAGCAGTCACTTTTTCTTCTTCGCTCTCTTCATCATCAAAGTCCAAGTAAGCAGAGGTTAGTCCGTGTAGCGATGGTTGTAGAAGGGCATTAAATGAGCTTGGCCTAGAAAAATAACTTTTTCCTTGCTTACTCTTTCCTCGCTTCTTGCGACCATTCGCACCAATCTTTGATGGGTGTAGTACTTTGAATCCTTTATCATTTATTTTGTTTCTGTTGTTTTGAAGGACTGAGCGTAGATGCCCGTCATATTGGCTGTGAAAACCGTTTAAAAAATCAACTATGGGGAGCTCTCTCGTGGTCGATGTGGTGGAACTGTTCATACCGCTAGCGTTCATGGATATGATTGTAACTGACCTTCTGTTACAAGGGTTAGCTTATTGCACACCTTTTTTTCAATGTGATCTCACCTTCAATTTATTGGTTGACTAAAATGTAACGTTCCAGTTTCACTTGTGACTGCATAATGATGGGTTAGTCAACAAGTAAAAATACACGAATGTTGATTTAAAAATTAAAACTAGACGGTATTTTATTGCATTCATGACAACTTTTAATCAAACCTTGCATGCTTTTCTTGAGTCACGTCAAATGAATCATACACATTGCCAGACGCGTCAATTTGATAAAAGGACAAATTGGTTTCATCACGCACCACAAGCCTGCCAAAACCAGTCTTATAAGACATATCTCTAAAGGCATCAATGTCCTTCATGGGCAACTCAAAATCATCATGCCAATCCACACCAGCAATTCCCGACTGAACATGAATAGGTGCCTTTGGATTCACATAATCCTTTTGCATGAGTTTACCCCTCTTTACAGGCCAATTCCTCATGTAATGATGAGTGTGACCAGAGAAATAAACATCCACCCCATATTCAAGCAATAGCTCCTCCACACCCGCACAAACACCATCAACGCCCACTCTAATGGCCTCTGCTTCAGAATTACATTCGCCATCTGTATTCTTGGTACAATACATTGCCCTGTGACCAGTTACAATGACCCAAGGGGTATTCGTTCTGTTCACGCTGGCCAAATCACTGCGCAACCACTCTAATTGTGGGTTGCATAATGGGTATATTTCGGGGTAAACCCATGCATCAGTGTCAATCATTACGAAATGTACGAGTTGTACGTTGAATGATAGCCATCGAATGGACGATGATTTTGATGCGATAGATAAATGTGAATTACCCGCAAAGCGGTTAAGGTAGGATTTGTAGTCGTAGTTTGTGTCTGATTCGTGATTTCCAACTCCATAAATGTAAGGTACCCACGCATGTATGCCCTCTGCAATTCTCATGTACCCATCTCCTCTTTGGTCACAATCTGAATATAGATTGTATGCAATGTCTCCATAGTGTACTACTAGGTCGTGTGTGTTGGTTTGTGTATCTCGTATTAATTGGTCCACGCTTGAAATATTTACGAATGGTTTTGATGTCATGTCACCAAAGATGGAGACAGTGAGGGGCCTTTTTTTATCTTGTCTGTCTATTGCAATAAAGTTGTACACACCAGATTCCACACCATTGTTGGTAATTTTGTAATAAATTCTCTTTGATGTGGGCACGTTGATGACCACATTGTGCATCATTCTATTTGTCTTGCAACGCACCTCGTTGAATAGGAAGGGTGTTGAAATTTCTTTAGATTCGGAACAAGATGAGTCTGTTCCATAGTGAACAACGCTGGGTGTGCTGGCTATATCGGTGTCAAATGTTACCCAGCTGACTACGTATTGATTGGCATTGGCTCCGTATGTGACATGAACTTGTTCTGGCGTTGATTTGTTTGTTTTGACTATAACTCTGTTACATAGCGCATGGAACACCAACGATCCTAATAATATAACAATAATGAAGTGCGCTTGCATTTGTGATCAGAAGAATTGACTAGTCAACTTTTTTTGATTGACCACTTCAATTTCATACACGAACGCAGATTGGGTAGCTTACAAAATTTTTATATCTAACGTTCAAAGAATCAAAGGATTTAAAATCTTGTCAATAGAGCACCTTACGGATGGGATGGGATAGGATACGGATGATTGTAAGAATCCCATCCGTATCCTATCCCATCCCAATTGTAAGAATCCCATCCGTATCCGTATCCATTGATATAAAATCAAGAGGATTGAATCTCTAACCTCAACGTTGTACTCGTTACGCACTATATATCAAGGGAAGATAGAAAGAAGAGGAAAATCAACAACACCAACACATCACCTAATCAACTACAGGATCAAAGTAACGAAGAAACAAGCGATGATGATGCATTTGGCGGCAGTGTAATAAACCAGTCCGAATCTGACGAGGATGTGCGTTCATCCACACCAGTTACATTAACAAACGAAGAGAAGTGCTCATTATTTTTCAAATACTTGAAAGAGAGTGCCACAATTTCAAAACCTTGGTCATTGTTCAAACAAGATGATAGTTTCAAGAGTACCAAAGCCAAAGTTGTAGACATTCCTCTCCGAGCAAACATGTTCATGCTTCTACTTGCAATGGTTTTTGTTATGATGTTTGGATACATGAGCAAAAAATCAGCGGTTGGTGTGTCTGCACAATTGAGACTTGTAGCAGCAACCAATTTAAAGAGCAGTATACCGGGCAACGAAAACGACATGTACTCTTTGTTTTGGTCGAAAATTGACCTTCCACAACCAGACCAACTTCAATACTGCTGCTTCCATCAACAAAGCCATCTTGTACATGAAGTAACTAAAGGCACTTGCAAATTCAAGGGTAAAAAGAAATGGAGGACTTTCATAGTTACCAATCTGAAGAGCAAGCTTGAACAACAGTATCGTAACTCAAGATTCTTATCAGATTTATACGTTGGCCTTGAACGTAGAACAAACAAATGCTTGATACTGTAGCGGACAATGTATAATCGGAGCAGTAAATACAATATTCATGTGAACAAATTGAAAACTAGTTTTTGTATACTTTATAAAGTTTGTGAGCGACGATAGTGACTCTTGGAGCAGAACAAAAACATTCGATATAGCAGAAGATTGTATAAAAAGGTATATATTTATTTGAGGTTCGGCAAGCACCACTTTGCTCAGTAGTAGTCCTAATCTCCTCGTCACCAATTATTCTTTCATAACTACTCCAAACTTGCTTTTAAAAAAAAATTCAATCGCTTTGATTTTTCCTGGCGAATAGTGGGTACCAAAAAGATATTTAACTCTTCTTCGGTCCCAAATTTTTTGAGTCTTATAACGATGCATACAATTGACATAAACGAAAAAAATTGAAAAAAAGATGTTGAAAAGTCACTTGGGCACCCATGCCCCAGCGTATTTTAATGTGTTTTCTAAGGTCAATTTCGGTCAACCCAGAGCCAAATAAATGTGTGGAGTGGTTAAGAGTTACAGTCACTTCAGCAAATGTTTGTAAAACGGGTTTAGTCAACCATGTTGATCATCTTGTGTGCAGGAGTGTGTGAATACACTAACACGTCTCTATAGTATTGAGGGCACTTCGCCGCTAGGGGCGGCTTCTACATTGATTGTATAACACTTTTATATAGATCGGATCAACTATAGAGGAACCTTACGTGCGAAAACCTAGCTGTAAGATGTATTTAGGCACCTACAAGCGGATACCCAGCTGTACGTGAAAAGAAATATTTGGGGCACTTACTAGCGGAAAACCTAGCTGTAAGATGTATATATACTTTAGGCACCTACAAGCGGAAACCCAGCTGTACGTGGAAATTTTGGGCAATTACTAGCGGAAACCCAGCTGTAATTTGAAATGATTTTGGGCGCACAAAGCGAATATCGACTATCAAGTATTAGCATTAAGGTTAGTAGAGAATAGGCTCTGATATCGACATATCAGTGTTAAGATAGATGAGTTAGTAAAGAATAGGCTCGGGCCAGGTAATAGAGCATAATTAGATCATGCGCATGTTTATTAAATACAGCGTCTTTGGACATTTGTGTATACAATAAAGTACCGCATTTCCCTTACTTTGAAAGAACAAAGAAGGGGGCCATCTGGTCATTGAAGTGTTCATTTATTTATAAGATTTTATCAACACATATTGTCACATAGTTAATATTACCCACTAGTGGTCTGGAGCGCAATCTGGATTTAACAGGAACAAACATGACAAACATTAAGAACAAAGAAAAGAAGAAAAAGAAAAGTGTT